>JAUTXW010004059.1:0-45000 GCA_030620095.1 Kuschelorhynchus macadamiae | reverse complement strand
CAATAAATAGCAACAGCTATGCATTTCACTTTGGGGAATTCGTGTACTCTTAGCAATATCGGCCAAAATGCAAGAGGAGAACTATTGAGAGGAGGCACTCCATCAATATTAAAAATAAGGGATACTGATTTCGTATGTTCTTTCATATAAAAAAAGAGACAGTAAAGTTTTTGGATTTCATAATACCAGAAATGGCCGTCTCTTATGGGTGTTATAGGACAAGAACTTGGTGTTCCAAATGACGTCCTACTATCCCTTGGCAATTCTCAAGTCCGAGATCATTTTTCAATACCCTCAATGAGTAGTTTGGAGCTCTATGAGGTATTGAGTATTTTAAAGCTCACCATTTT
Source organism: Kuschelorhynchus macadamiae (assembly GCA_030620095.1). Taxonomy (NCBI): domain Eukaryota; kingdom Metazoa; phylum Arthropoda; class Insecta; order Coleoptera; family Curculionidae; genus Kuschelorhynchus; species Kuschelorhynchus macadamiae. Next base: position 44,650 of record JAUTXW010004059.1, on the reverse strand, counting down.
AGATCTCGTCTGAAGGAACACCTTTAACTGATACCAAACAACAGCTGAAGAAATGGACAGAATTCTTTAGGGAGAGCCAAAGTGAACATACTCCCTTTCAGGCAGAAAATGATACACCCGAACCTGATAGTCCACCTATCATCAACATCAGACCGCCTAATATTGAAGAAATCAAGAAAGCAGTAAGCTCTTGAAAGCCATCAAAGCACCAGGAATTGACAATTTATCTCCAGAAATCTTTAAGACGTGTGCAAGTAGCGCTGCCAGGATGCTTCACCAGCTGTTGAAAGCAGCGTGGATACAGGAAACGTTCCCAGAAGAATGGAAGGAGGGTCTCATCATCAAACTTTCTAAAAAGGGTGACCTAGCTGTCTGCTCAAACTGGCGCGGAATAACCATTCTAAACGTGGCTTATAGTCGCCTCTCACAGGCTGTCGAACCCCTACTTAGGCAAGAACAGACTGGTTTCCGCGCGAACAGTATGCATAGACCATTTAATACTCTAAAATTCATAATTGAGCAATCAGTAGAATACAACTCCTATACCTCATGTTTGTCGACTATCAGCGAGCATTTGACACCCTTGATCTCGCAGCTATCTGGGACGCTCTGCAAGTTAAACCAGTTCCCCCCAAAATCATCAATATGGTAAAAGCTCTCTACAATCAATCTAGCTGCCGTGTCATGCACAAGGGATGAACAGGAGACAAGTTTTTAATCCATAGCGGCGTCAAACAGGTTTGCATTCTATCCCCCTGCTTTTCAACATCGTTCTGGACAACGTTATGAGTAAAATATGTGATAGAGAGAGAGGCATAAGATGGACACTTGCCACCCGATTAGAAGATCTCTACGCTGATGACATCTGCCTTCTTTCTCATACCCTAAGAGACATAAAGGAAAAACTGCTGAATTTGGAAACCGAGGCAGTAAAAGTAGGGCTTAAGATCAAGGTCAACAAAACAAAAGATCTACGAATTCTGTCAAATAAAACCGAAAATATTCAACTGGAGGTAGTCAACATCGAGATCGTTGAAGAGTTCACATATCTAGGTATCATGTTCGACAAGTCAGGAGGAACGGAACGAGACGTAGATAGCAGAATTCTGAAAGCCCGGCGAGCTTTTGGCCAGTTACACCCCATATGGAAATCTACTTGTTATAGCCACACGACAAAAATTCGCCTATTCAACAGCAATGTCAAATCTATGCTACTTTATGGCTCAGAGCCATGGAAATTCACAAGAACCCTCGCCCTTAAACTTCAGACGTTAGTCAACAAATGCCTCAGAAAAATATACCGCATCTTTTGGCCTAAGACACACCAATCAAGAGTTCTGCAGAAGGTCAAACCAAGAACCAATAGAAGTGGAAGTCAGAAAGCATAAATGGGGGTGGATGAATCACACACTTAGAAGAAAGAAATCGCCAAAATGACCCTACACGGGAACCCACAAGGACAACGTGGAAGAGGCAGACCGAAAACCACTTGGAGAAGAACAATTCTAGCGGAGACACAGAAAATGAACAAGTCCTGGACAGATATCAAGCAGTTGGCACAAAACCGAGTCAGATGGTTTGCTTTTGTAGAGGCCCTATGTTCCGACTGAAGACTTCTGAGAAACGATGATTATGATTTTAGCTGTAGTTTTATGTTACTACCAGATTTCAAATCAGTTTTACAATGAGATTCAGGTCCAGACTCGGGGATCCAGACCACCTGCAGAAACAGCTTCAAAAATTTCACCACTTGATTTATTATGCTGCTCTAAAATAACAGCATAGGAACATGTAGTTTCTGTTTCTGACGATTCGGGTCGCAGTGATACTTCTTTTTGTTTAACTCTTCTATAGAAAGAACTAGAATATTTGAATTTTTTTCTATTCACCTTTGGCATTTTACTATTTTTGACGCAAGAAAGCGAAAAAGCAAGTAATTCGACACCATAACACAAATTGCTAAAGCTTGCAACCGCTACTTAGAAAAGTTACTGTAGAGTTTCTAGACTTTTACAGTGGCATATACAAAAATTCGGGTAGTTCCAGATACTTCTCGAAAGTGTATTTCTGTCACTTGAGTTATGGGTGTTTATTTTCCACATATACAGTGTGTCCCAGATTCGCTTCTATATATAGGGTCTCGGCTCCTATTATACCTACAGCAAAAGTTAAATGGGAAAACTTAGCGCATACGATCGGTCAAATGGGTTTCGAAATATCGGCGAAAAAACGAAAATGGCGTATTTCGTTTTTCGCCAGTAAATCCAAAATGGTAAATCGGACAGCTGTTAACATGTGACATTATTGGGACACTTTTTTAAGACGAATAAAGCTGGCGTCCCATGCATCAGCTATACGACGTCTGTTGTCCGAAAATGTTTCAGGTTTCTTAGCCAAAAAGAGATGGATGATGTCAATATTGCCAATGATGTAAGAAAGGGTTAAAACTTATATTTTCTAATCTTTATTAAGTATAAAATGGATTTTGAAGACGAAGGCGCTTCACAATATGAAGTAATTCTTGGAAAGTATCATTCGACATTCTGAGTGAAGTATTTTTCTTGGTCCGTTATTCTCATTCCTTTTAACAAATTATAATAAACCCTCTGCCTCCTCCTATATAGCAGGAGTAAAAGCAGCATGTTGTTAATCTTTAATAATTTAAATAAATCCCAAATACAACAAACAATAACCCAAAAAAACAAAACTTTTTTAGAAAGTAAGGTTAACATACATCCGATATAGGAAAATTTTAAAAATATTTTAAGTGCATACGACGCACGTCGGATCAATCCTTCAAATATTCGGAAGGAAAATGGCGCCAAAATATTTTGACCAATAGCAGCTCTTTCGTACTATCGTATTATCGGATTTCGGATGCATGGGATGCCAGCTTAAGATGGCGTATACCACATGTCTCCATCGTCTTTTGTTACCTCGCAATACGCCGCAACTTTCATTTTTCTTATAGCCGCCATATTAGATTTTTTGATGTTTGGAAAGAGCGTAAAATTTCCCGTCTAGTGATGTCACAAGTGCATCAATATCATCGAAATATCACACTTCCTAAAGTCAGAACTCTATTTTTTTTAAGGAGGCCATGATTTACTTGTCACAAGAATACATAAATAAGTAATGTATTAAACGCATTGAATTTTCAATACAACATGAACGAAAATAACGACTAAAAAATCTAAATAAGTTCTTGATAACTTTGTATCTGGGTTACGTTAATTTACAGACTTGCAAAATGACGTACATTTGCATCGAGACAATTAGTGAATATTTTTCGTACAACCCTTTTAAGTGTATTTCCGTTAATATTTCTAAATGTGCCCAAAACTCTTTCTCTCAGGATTTCTATTGTCGCAGGGGGATAAAATTCATAGACCTCATTCTTCGTGTGACCCCAGAAGTAGATATCCAACGGAGAGAGGTCAGGGGATCTAGGAGGGCAAGATATTGGACCATTTAAGGAAATAATGATTTCGTCAAACTGCTCTCTTCGGAAGCTCCTGACTTGAATTGTGTTGTGAGCCGGACATCCATCCTGTTGAAACCAGGTTCTTCTAAACTCATCTTCCTTTAAAGTAGCTCGTAAAGCCGGTACCTAGTTTCGCAAAAGCTCTAGGTATCTCTCTAGTACTTATTCTTTTTTAACACTCTCTATACCGTAGATTTTGGCACATACATTTTCTATTCTACAGTTATTACCGATGCACTAGGATTTTCGTTGATAGCTTGTAAAATGTTTGTTGCAATTTTCATTGTCAATATTGTATCCGCTTCTAGATTGTTCGAAGGCCCCATGGTTAATTAAATTAACTACGATTTATCTGATTGGGTTTTATGAGGCTGCCATTGTTCGGGGTACATCTCCAAAAACCTTGCTGAGGTAATGTCGGCGTTTCTGTGTGACTGCAAGTACAGCGCTAACATGTCAAACTTTTCTTCATTTAAATAGAGAAAATACCGGCCATTTGCAACAAGCCTCGACAATTTGTGTGTCCGATTTATGATTTTATTGAGAGAAGAGCGTACTACTTATTAAAACACTACTTTGATACTTATTTAACATCAACGTCAAAGCCCACTTATGTTACAAATAAATCATCCTTAGAAAAAATTGAGACCTAACTTTACGAAGTGTGATAAACCGATGATACTCAAATCTTTTATGCACTTGTCAGACATCACTGGACTGGAAATTTTACGCTCTTTCCAAAAATCGAAAAACCCAATATGGTGGCCATAAGAAAAATGAAAGTTGAACCTGGTTACGGGATAACAAAAGATGATGGAGGCGTGTCGTATACGCCATCTTATTCGTCTTAAAAAAGTGTCCGAATAATGTCACATTTTGACACCTGTCAAATTTACCGTTTTGGATTTACTGGCGAAAAACGAAATTCGCCGATATTTGCAAAACCAATTGACCGATCGCACATCTGAAGCCGGATATTAAATGCGCAAAGTTTATTCTACAACTTTTCCCATTTAACCTTTGCTGTAGGTATAATAGAAGCCGAGATCCTTATATTGAGAAACGAATCTGGGACACACTGTATTGTAGGCAGGCACCAACCAGTCACTCTTAAAATATACTCTAAAGTGACTTTTCCATATAGAGTAACATTTTAAGTAACAGGGGGATCCTGGACCTATAATTTAGTAGCGATAACTTTTCCGAAAAGACTGGGGACTATATTTTGCTAGTTGGGAGTGTCTAACAAGGATTTAACTTACAAGCGGCAAAAATAATATGAATGCGAAGAGTGGATCGCTAAGAAGTTTATTATACAAATCCAGAAAATGCTCGTAAAAGTTCACAAAGGTTCCAAAATGATCATACAAGTTTGTAAAAATTCAAATAAATACACAAAAGTTTATAAAAATTCTGAAAAGGTCAAACAATATTCCTAAAAGTTCATAAAATCTATTAAAAACTCTGAACATATCAAAAAAGTTAACAGTACACATATTTTGGTTTACGCATCTAGGAGATAGAGTCTAAGAAACATATAGCATGGCTTATGTCTCAGTGTATTTAATTTTTTAACGCTTATGAGTGAGTAGGGCTGGGCGATTATTCAAATCAATAATTGACTATATCAAAAAATATACTGGTATCGACTATTTGATATATCAACTAATTATTTTGCTTAATAAAATATTTTTCCGCAAAATCGGAACTTTTATCATTTAAATAGTAAATATGTAATTATTCTCTTAGTTGGCATTATGATTTATCACAAGATGGAAGTTTCCATTAAATGCTTATAAAAGAAAACAAGAATTATTATTTACTAAGAACAGTGATAAAACAAGTTCTTGAACAATTCCACACATCCGCTTACGGTTAACGTTTAGATTTGCTAATTAAAAACTCAATGTAATTTCTTTTTAATTTTGTTCACGTTAAATAACGCTTGACAATCTAGCATCGCTTCGTTTTGTGCATTTAAAGACGCTTCTTAAACGTCCTGTCATGAAAATCAAAAGAAAAATTAGGCGATAGCATAAGATATACCAAAAGGGCTTCTAAGAAAGGAAATTTATGCGCTTTCGTTTTACATTAAAAAGTACCAGTGTCGGCTTGTTAGGGGAGGTAGTGCCTCCTCTGAATATAATGTAAATTAAATATATAAATCTACAAAATTTGTAACAATCTCTTTTGCCGGAGGCTTGCTGCGGATCCGATGAGTATTCCTGTCTAATTTTGCGTACTTTTTAAACGCGCTGATATTATTTTTAATGCAAATATTAAGGAATGACCGGAGGCAGAACCGCCTTTGCTACAAGTGTATACGAAATGTTATGATTTTATGATTATGCTGCGAAAATTGCACAAATTCGGGCGCGGAAGACGGTAAACCGTTTATTGCTTTGACAGTTTAGATATATTTCTATGGGTAACAAGGTTTAATATTTATTTCGTCCAAATTGTGCGTGTTAATTTTTATTTTCTAGTGTGTAATTGTAGATACTATGTAGGGGAGGGGTAAGCCGGGTAAGTTTATATTCTATTTTATTTAACGACATTTTTGACTATAAAATGGAATGTGTATCATCTGTAATGAACAACAGTGTCAGGAGTGTCAGGAATTGTTGGTTTTCTCATTAACGTTAAATTCGAAAGGTTGAACTTTTCTTACAGTGCTTTGTTTGGCATCTCGATGAAACCTGCCCAAGAAAACAAATAAAAATAAGAAAGACGTACAATAATTGGTTTACAACCGAGCCGAGGCAAGAAAAAAACAGATTATATGATCTGTATTCCCTGGCTATTCAGACGGAAGATGAGAATATCCATCAATTCTATAAGAAGCAGAAAAAGGAATACAGGAAATTAGTCAACAGAGCCAAGTGAACTTCAACAGATGTGGGCTATACTCAATGAAGAACTAGAAGAACCAACCAAGAGAAACCAATACATCTTAACGTCAAGGGGAAAATGATGACTGAGCAAAGCCCAGTGGCTGATGAATTTGGAATGTACTTTTCGACTGTAGCTGAAAACAAAACTTTGGAAGCGTGAACGATGCCACTGCGACCACATATTCTACGTCTGAACTGCAACCAAATAGTCCAACTGCCGAGTGGAACTCGGCAGTTGGAGATCTGAACAATATGAGTTCAATATTGGAGCAGCACAGGGCTCGGTTCTGGAACCACTCGTTTTCGTTGTCAGCAATGGATGAAAAGTCCCTTTTGCAAAATATAGCACTGGTTTGCAACAGCATGAGTCAGTGGTGTTACCATTACCTCATATATAGCATCATGCTTTGGGGCCAAGCCTCCGACGTGAACAGGGTTTTTGTGTCGCAGAAGCGTATCATCAGATTAATATTTGGGTTAAAGCCACTCCAAACGTGGAGGGATACATTTCAAAACTGGAAAATCTTAACAGTAACAACAATTTATATATTTAAGTGTGCTCTTTATGTTTTTTTGCAACAAGGATAGAGTCCCACAAAACCACCACAATTTCCCAACACGTAATGCATCTGCACTGACAGTGCCAAACCACAAAACAACTCTTTTTGAAAAGTCACCGTACTATGCCTGTGTAAGAATCTATAACCGGATACCTGATGCCTTGAGGCGTCAAAAATCTGTGGGCCAATTTTGAAAACGATTTACTCCTTAAAAGACTTCTGGGACCAGACCTGAATAATGTACATATGTAAACTGTTTGTCAAAATTTTAGTGGGTGTTAGGCTGTAAATAATTTTACTTTATATTTGTTCAATGTTAAATGTGTTCTTGATTTTAAATTAGTATTTAGATATTTTTAAAACATTGACCTGTTCGATATCATGTTTGTGATCTTAGGAACGAATAAAATGAATTTGAATGTCATATGATGATAAGTTATTCGTAAAAGAGTTAAGTGTTCTCCAACCCGATTTGAGTAAAATTATCATAAATCAAGGGAAACCCCCGTAGTGTTGTCAATTCCTGGTACGATAAATGTAAATAGTAGCCCACATTTAAAACAATTATTTAGTTGGCCGTGCTTATTATTTTCGAACACGAAAGATGTATGGTCAATCTAAAAAATTTGTCCCGTTCTTTATAAAGACATGCAAAAGGTCAGAAGCATATTAGCTGTGGATATAAATTGCATCTTTTGGGGAAACAAAATATGAATATTGCAAACGTTTTAGACACAGCTCATCAACTGGAAATTTAAAGATATAATGATTCCGTTACAAAAAATAGGGAAATATTGAAGAGGTTGATAGATATTTGTATTTTTCTTTGCGACCAGGATTCAGACTTTTCAAGGCACGACGAAACATCGGAATCTTTAAACAAAGGAAATTTTAAAGAACTTGTCTGTTTATTGGTTAAATGGGACAACACCTTAAAATCTTTTTTCGATAGAGATTCTGTTTTGGAGGGACGTCAAAAACTATACAGAATGAGTTAATTGATTCGATGGTTTTTATTATAATGGAAAATCTAGATGCCGGAATAAAAAACGCCTCATTTTTTTCATGGCAGGTAGCTGAAACTACAGCTATAACTTGTCGGTCGCAGCTTTCTGTGATTATAAAATATGTCGATAAGAACACTATTAAAGAGAAGTTCATGGGTTTTACGACGTTAGCTCTGGACGAAATGCTCAGAACTTGTTTACAATATTAAGAGCAAAATTTTCAAAATTTGGCTTAGAGAGTAAGCTGATAGCCCAAACATAGGATGGTTTACAAGCCAAAATAAAATCAGAGCTCATCAAGCTCTTTTTACTCACTGTTATGCTCACACATTAAATTTAGTATTAAGTAATTCATGTAGTTCAATTTCCCAGAATTTTTTTTGCAAATTTATCCGGTTTTTCCTCATGTTTTTCGAAATCGACGAAAAGAACACATGTTTTGGATACTATCTGTAGTAAGCGTTTCCCGACAACAGCCCCGACGCGTTTGAATTTCACATTTCGAGTTGTTTTGACTGTATATACAGATTGAACAAAATTAATTGAGATGTTTAACCACATTATCAATAGGAGAAGCGAATGCAATACTTTTAATTTTTTTTAGAAACTTTTTATTTAATGTTTCATCAAACAGAAGTAGTATTTTCAATATTACAAAACAAGTTTACGGACTTTGTGTATTCTAGGAAGCGCCTGCAGGCATTCCTCTTAAAATTAAGGGAATTTAGAAGTCAAGATCCGTACTTTGAGAACATTTTAAAAAATACATCGCTTGATCAAACTGAAAATAAAAGAAAATTTATTTAAGCAATATAAGTGTTTCGATCCTATACAATTGAAAAATGAACTTTGCGTATTATAATCAGACAAAATTCTCGCAAATTCTAGTACCCCCACCGATATGTTAAAATTTACTGTTTGTAAACTTAATATTTTGTATACCCGAATTGTATATATTAATTTGTTTAATTGTGACTATACCTGTTACCTCCGTTTCGAACGAAACAAGCTTTTCTTGTTGACAGAGAATTAAAACCTATACCCGAAATATAATCGGCTAAGATAGACCTTTAAAACTTAAAAGTTTGTAATTATCAGACTTAGGATATATATGCATTTGCATGAAAGCATACGCAAATGCATATTTTAACAATTTTTGTATTTATATGCAGATTTTGCAGTTATTACAGGAAAAATGCATATATTCTAATTTTTCTGAATATATTTTTATTTCCCAAGACAATTTTGACGTATTTCAAATATAATCTATAATAATAAAATAATAAAAAATGTCTAGTTGCTGGCAGGCCAAGGGTTTTACCCTTCCTTTCTTAAAATTGTTATAGGTACCCAATAAAACATCGGTGCTTTAAAAATTGGATTTACCAGGGATTTACAATAATCTAACACAGTTACCGAATTGCGGAAAAAAGTAGAAGATAAAAGTATATGGGTGTGACTAGATGAAACAACTGATGTGGAACAGAGATGTGTTGCTAATTTTGTTTTTTGGTGTGTTGGGTGTAGAAGCAGAAACGGATAAATTATATTTACTTACAATTAAGAGCTTAGACAAAGTAAATCATTCAACTGTTGGTGGATTTTTCAACGACTCTCTCACTCTTTTATGGCCCGGTAGTATTAAATATGATAAGAGTGTTAGTGGCAATTACAGATGCTGCTCCATACATGTGTAAAGCAATGAGTGGTCTACAAATATTGTACCCTAAAATGATACATGCCACATGTCTTGCCCATGGACTTCATCGAGTTACAGTGAACGATCTGATTTCCTCGGTAAAGAAAGTATTTCTAAAAGCTCCGACTCGGGTAGAAAAATTTAGGGAAACTGCAGGAAACATCCCCCTGCCCCCATCACCAAATGTAACTAGATGGGGAACTTGGATAAACGCTGCTATTTATTACGGAGAACATTTCGAGGCAATAAAAAACATAGTCAACCAATTCATGCAGAATACTCACATTGTATACAAGAAGTACAAAACGTTTTGCGCAAAGAAGGATTTAATTTACATTAAAAACAATTTTTCTGGCTTGTCTGATACTATAAAAAACTTGGAGATTAAAGGACTTTCTTTGTCAAAAAGGGTAGAAATGATAGAAAAAGTGAGTGAAATTATAACTAACTTTAAAAATAAAGTAATTTCTCAAAAATTAGCTATGGTTTTACAAAAAAATATTGGTTACAATAATTTGAAAATTGTTAGTTTTGGGCAATAAAGAAACATTGAATTCAGATAATGAACATTTCTTAATAAACAGTGATTTGAATTTGTTTGAATATGTTCCAACTGTATCTTATGATGTTCAACGAGTATTTTCTGAGTATAAAGTACTATTGTCAGATAATGGAAGAAAATTTAGATTTGATAATTTGTTACATCATATAGTTATAAAATGTAACGGCAACTTGTTGAATGTTGAAACAATAAATTTGAAACAGGTTTGTTCTTTAGTTAGTTTGTTTAGTTAGCTAGATATTAAAATTTTATTTAAAAAAATACTTTTATTATATAGCTGTATTAATGTAATAATTACTGGTAAAAATAGCGTCTTAAGGATACCTTGAAGCGTAAATAATATAATATTTTAAATGCTATATTTTTGCTTTATTTCTGTTTTTTTGATCCGATAATAAATGCATTTTTAAGTGCATATTTTCCCTTGTTTCGGAGCATATTTGCATGCATATTTTTAGATTTTTAAATGCATAATTATCCTAAGCCTAGTAATTATCATACTTTAAATTACTTTATATGATAGTTAAAAATTCAAGACCTACTTAAAAACTTATCACTTATATTTCTATTACCTAATACTTATTTATTTTTACATGTTAAGATTATATCTCGGATTGTACATAGCCCATAGAGGTTGTCTATTTTTGAGAGTTTACTGTTTTATTTTATATTTTATGTACGGCACGAGCCGCCACTGAAATGCACACCTGGGGCAAATCGTCTAAATGAATCTATCTAAAGATTATCTATAAATATAAAACGCTGGTATTATATAGTCAAGTTTAAAGTCATCAAAACCAAAATGACAATCGCAAGGATTGGTTATTTAACGGAATCAATCAGGTAAACTTATTAATAAGCATTTGTCGTTCCTAATAACATTGAGACCCTGTTAATCAAAATATCGATTACTCGAAAAATTTTTTGAAAAAAAGGTAAAAATTATAAATTTCTTTTTATTTTTTTTAAATTCTTTTTATATTAACATTAAACAAAACAAATGCTAACTAAAATTTAAGGACGCCCTGGAGTAAAGTCTATTTTTATACATTTTTAGCTATTGAGAATTGAGTAACCGAGTAGTAATTATCTTTTTAAAAGTTTGTAGTGATATCGAAGATTGTGACATTTGTGATACATCTGGAGCTAACGAATTTACATTGAAGCAATGTTATAGGAGAAGCATCTCTTAAATATTTCAGTTTCATGGCGTGGAATTGTTAAGGTATTCCTGCGTAAATTCAAATGATGTGCGTTCGTACGAAAACTGATTTTGTTATAAAGATATGAAGGCGATTTAAATGTAAGTAGTTTATAATAAAAGCACAAGGCATGCAGCTTACGTCTGTTATACATATTTAACCGCGACATTCTGCACTTGTTGAACTCCACGTGAATCATAACTATCCAAACACGCACCATATACCGAGTGACAATGAAACTACTACCCAGGGCGCCATTTGACAACGGCTAGAGATAAAAATATGGAATGTGGTGTGTTGACAGGGTTGAATATTGTGAACATTTGTAACATAAAAATAATTCAATATCGTTTCCGGTTTCCCTGGAAATGACCCCGACTTCGTTATTTTAAACGGAACACCCTGTATATTTTATGTTTTTTGAACTCTCTTAACAATTCTAAACAACTTTTGTATAACTTAACCTGTGTCTAAAATGTATAGTTTTCCAAATAAAGTCACTTAAAAATATGCCATAATTTCCACTTAATTGTATTTTATGGAAAAACGGAGTATGCCAGGATAAAAACAATTATGGTTACTTACCCAACAAAACGTCAAAAAAGAAAATGTTCCGAGTTTAAAAAAAATGCGTTTTTCGCAAATTTTTCAAGTTTTGATCAGACCCTGTACCATAACGGGTCAACTGACCAACAACAACAACAGAGAGGCCACAGGAGCAATTTTCCTGGACATCAAAAGAGCTTTCGACAGAATGTGGCACCAAGGCCTGGTCCACAAAATGTCGGTGGCTGGATACGAGAGAAGAAATATAAAGCTTATCAAGAGCTACCTAAATGACAGATCATTCACAGTCAAGGTGAATGACTCTTATTCAGCTCCAAGAAGACTAGTAACTGGAGTACCACAAGGATCTGTGCTGGGACCCATTCTAAACTCCATCTTCTCTCACGATGTCCCAATCGGAGAAGAGGGCTTAATGGCACTTTACGCTGATGACATGATACAAGACTCTTTCTAAAATTTTTGAAAACGTTGGAAGTATGCTTATTGAATGAAATTGAGAAAAATCCTTAGGAAAGCTTACTTTTGGAAGGTGTGTGACAATAGATTTTTTCCAAATATTAGGAAAATATTCTTGAAGACTACAATCATTAACAATATGTGTTATAAATTCAATAATTTAAGGACAGCACAAGGAGATTAAAGTTATGTTAATATCATGTGTGTCCGCAGCTTTACTTTTAATTTTTAATATAATTTGAAGAATATCATTGTCCGTTACAGAAAGGAATCCAGATTATTCTTAGTGTTATAGAAGTAACAATTTATAAGATCGTTATTTAAACAATTATCTGTTTTGGTTGAATTTATAAAAAATTTATTAAAATTTTTCGTACCTTTAAGAGCATTACGGGTTAAATATTAATTCCGTAAAGCGAATTATATATTTAATATTTAACCCGCGTAATTCGTAACTTTTTTTTTTAATAAATCCTACAATAAAACCAAGTTAGAGCGCAGGGCATCGGATGAAATAACATATAAATAGCGAATTTAAAGCGAGCTAAGTAAAATCGCATAAACCAGCAATGTAGGATTCTAGATTCTCGCTCTAAATATAGGTGTAAAAGAATTCGTTCTTCTGGTATTCGTTACTTGCTCGCATCCGAAGTAACGAATACAAATATGATCCGCGATATCGTTACTCGAATACTCGAGCTTCACTACCCAAGCCGAAAATTGAATAGTTATGAAGAAAACGATTCGCCTACCGAATAGCAATGTTTTTAATTTCCGACGGATCTATAGCTAGTAGTGCCGTCTACCGGCGACTCAAAAAAACAGAAACAGGAATGCGAACTAAATATTGATTGAATTTTGTAGAACTTAATAAACCATATGTTTAGACAATTCGGAACTTCGGAAACCCAAAATGCTCGAGAGTAAAAATTATTTTAAAAGGTATTAGCACGATTATATAAGTGCGAACTATTTTTTTATGGATATTGTCATTTAACTTTCAATTTTCAAGAAGGTATTAATTATTTTGTGTGAACAAACGAAGAAGCAAAAAAGCAGTTTTTCAGTTGCCAATTTGTAAATGCTTGCCCCTCCAGGAAGGCTGACCTTAAAAATAACTATTTTTGTAAAAGTGCCCAATATTTCACTGACAGCCAGTGGAGAGGCCTACGAATAAGTTAATTTGCTTTTGTATCCATTACCTCTTACTGCTACTAATACATAATATAATATAATAAATCCATCTATATTGCATAATTTCCATCCGATCAATATCAGTGTATCTTACTTAATTTCATGTAATAAGTATAACATACTATATAGCTTGTTCTCAGGAATAAAAGGGACCAATACAAATTCTGTTCTAACCTCCTCACAATTTACAAATTCCCAATAGAAAATAATAACAATGCCTCTGTTTGTATTTAATTTATCTATTGATATGAAAGATGAGAAGGCAGATTACACGTCCCTATAATCTCAATATCCGCAGCTAAACTTTTTTATTGTCGGTACTGAGTAACTTAGTAACGATATTAACAAAGTTTACCAGCGAATATTATCCTGAACCAAAAGTGTCCCAAAGGGGAGGAAAATAAAGTAACAAATACTTTGCCGAAAAGTACCAAATAGTTACAAGTATTCCAAATTAACGATATTTTACACCTCTAGCTCTGAATTCTGATATTAAAATTAGTTCTCTCAGTATATTGCCATATCAACGGTATAAATAAAAACTTATCTGCATACAATATGTTTGTGTATGCATACTGATAAGCCTATGTTTGTTTATTTCATTCTACGCCGTAAGTTTATAAATAGCTAATACTTATTTATGCTTTCATTTATCGATTTAAAATGCTAAGTTTTTTTGGATCATAAAGCACGGCTAGATTTTTTTTCATTCGCGACTTAATATTAAGGAGTTTAACAGGGATGCTTCTAAGTTGAAGTGGGAGTCTATTTACAACATGAATGATTTGAATGATAAGGTCAACTATTTTAATTATAGCTTACTATCTTTATTTGACAAACACTCTCGTTTAAAAAATATACGATGCATTAAATCTAAAAAAGGTTTGGTTCACAGACACTCTCAGGCGGCTGGGAAGGCTGAAGAGAAATGCTTGGCTAAGATTTAAGTGTACCCGTCTGCCAGCTCACAGGAAGTACTACTGCGACTTACGCAACGTCTATAATGCTGCCCTTGTTAGTAAAAAGGTCTACTTTTCATCCGCTCTTAAAAACTCTCGTTCTAACAGTAGGCAATTAATTGTGGTCTCATTTAAGAAATTGGAATGTTCATAACACTAATCATTCACTAATTCTGGAACGAAAACTACAGGATGCTGAAGCAATCAATAACTTCTTTGTTGATAGCATTCCGAAAATCAATCCTGATCCCAATAACAATACTATGGTATGTGACAAAATATCAAGCTCAATGCTACAACGGGCCATACAATATATTGCAAAACCCCTAACACACATAACAATATAATGCCTGGAAAGTTGCCTTAGTTAAACCTATCGGAATAAAACAAAATACATCAATGAAGAGCTATGGAGATCTTCGACCCATTAATTTACTTTCTGTTCCCCTTAAGATTGCCGAGTCAGTTCTTCACCATCAACTAACAACCTTTTTGGAAGCCAATTCTATTTTGCCACTCAGGCAGTCTGGATTTAGAAGGGGCTTTGGAGCTAGTGACAATCTTTGCGCCATTGCTGACCATTGCCTGCATGGCGTAACTCTACTTGATATGACCAAGGCTTTCGACACCATCGATTTTGAGTTTCTGCTGGCTTAACTTTATAACTATGGGATTCGCAATAAAGTGTTTAACTAGTTACCTGACTCAGAGATTTCAGCAGACTATATTGGATAGTAATGAAGCCAGTGGTACATTGATCTCAAGTCTAAGAGAACTTCACTCTGGAGTACCTTAGGGATCAGTACAGTTACATATGTTCGCTGACGACATTCAATTAACATTTCAATTTGCTCCCAAGGAGCGTAATGATGCTTGCTTGTGTATTAATAATCATCTAAGCTTTATAAAAAAATGGCGGATAAAAACGGCTTGTTTTTAAACCCTTCAAAATCATTGGGTGTCCTTTTTGGTGTATTTTAAGATGTAACATTTTTGGAGTAGTCTTCCTATACATGTTTGTGGAGTTCCAATTCCTACTGTACAGTCCGCAAAAAATCTGGGACTTATTACTGATTCTAACCTGAAATTTGACAAGCATGTCAGTTCTATACGCCAAAAGGCATATCTTAGCCTCAGACAACTTCTCCCTTTTTCTTGATATTGAAACTAAAAAACTGCTTGTTGTTTCGTTAGTGATGTCCCATTTTAAATACTGTGACATTGTGTATGGTCCATGTATCAATAGTGCGGCTCGTCACCAACTGCAGAAAATGATGAATCATGCTGTTCGTTTTACAACTCCTGTACCCCGATTTTCTCAAATTACTCCCTACATCCGTAAATTCGGTATGCTTAAGCTAATGAATTGCGTTTCATTCATTTTGCTTGCTTTGTGGTTAAGATTTTAAATACTGGTATTCCTCCTTATTTAAGGACAAAATTAACTTGTCGCACCGAAGTATATTTGAGGGAGTTGAGGGGAATCGCTGATCGTCTGCATACTCCTGTTCTCAGGACCTCAGCATTCGAGTCTTCCTTTTCGTTTCTAGCTCCGGTGGTTTACAACAGTTTGTTGCTCCTCAGGCATCTTTCTATCCCAACAATAAAGACTTAACTAAAAGAGCAGTTACTGACGAATACCTGTAATTTGCATGTCAACCTGAATACATTTTAGTTTGAATAATACCTTTTAATGATATGATACTATAATTGTGATTTTATTCTAATTGAATTTTATTAGTAGTATTTATTTTTGCTTTTGCAATCTGGTTTATTATCTTTATTGTTTTATGTTTGTATTCTATTTTAATTCTTTAAGAAAATTGTATGTTATTTGTACATTTACTTTGTCAGATAATAGGGCTACGTTGAAATCATTTAAAATGTATCCTGTCCTTTTGTGTTCTTTTTTGTCACAATAAATATTTTTTGAATCCGAATTTGAATTTGAATAAAGCACATTGGCAAATTCGTTTACTTTCGGTCTAGTAGCAGTCGCATGGTGCCATTAATTAAAAAAAAATTATAATTGCATTATATTGAAAAAAAAATTAATCATTACATTCAAATGTACAATAATACAAGTTAGTAGAGACTTTATTTTCCGTTTTATTTTATCCAGACCTTTGCGATGCAATACAGTCGGTGTCTGTCTCATAGAAACATGTTAGCTAATTAAGCATCCTTTATCTCTATATACAATATATTTTTATCCATGAAACCTTTGGACCTCTAATAAACAAAAACATTATTCCAGGTTTATTACTGAGAGAATTATAATTTTAATAGTAATTGATGATTGCATTGGAGTACATCCCCACAAAATAATAGTCCAGTATCTGGAGGATCAAACCGCAGAAAAATTCAATTTTCAATTTTTTTATATTGCTCTTTTGAACTAACCATAGTTTACATTGCAACACCCTCAGCAAGTTCAAAAAAACTGCAAGTGTACGTTTCGAAATTCTTATGATCAACACCTGTTTTTAAGAATTAAATATCATTCAGATTGTCAAAATCGGGCGTTTTCCTTTTGGGGGTTGTTTATATATAAAATATGAAATCAACAAAGAAATCATAATCTGTCCATGCTTTATATTGAGCACTGTCTGTGGGTAGGTTCGAGGAGAAAACTAATCAACTTCTGAATTTAATGAAAATGTATTAAGCAAATAATTAAAAATCGTAGTCACGGATTTTCCCCTCTCGGATTTCCTCTTTCAATTCTACTTTAAACATCAAAAATAATAATTTTTGGTAGCATTATTACGAATTTGATCCAAATACGAGTTCATAATTTTCAGATTTATAGTTTCATTAATTTCAGTAGAAAAAAATTATTTATAGATAGACTCCGATCGATTTATCTATTTACGAAAAAAAAATTTTTTTTAACATTTACATAATTGTTCAATCTATAATACTTTGTTTATTTGCAAAAACGAAGTTCTGAATCTTTCCTGCATTTTCACTTCCCTCGTAAAAGGGAAGTACTCTAATCGTGAAAAGAAATCATTATCCCAGATGTTGTCACGTCGTCACGTTTCAGGATCTCTAAATGTCGAAAAACATGTTTTCTCAATTTCGTCGATTTGTCTGTCGGTCTGTCTGTTCGTGGCATAGCTAAAAAACTACTTACCCGATTAACTGCAAATTTTGGTCAAAAATTAACTATTTTTTAGTAAAGACCCAACATGCCGGAACAAAATGGCGGCCTAGTGAACTATTAACTAATTTACCTGACATTTTGCACACAAATAAAGATTGAACTGGTAAAATTTTGGTACGCACCAAGGATAGCGAAACTAAATGGCTACTTAAAAAAATATTTAAAAAAATTAAGCCTAAAACACCTACTTATTAGATTGGTTTCAAATATTTTGAAAGAATTCAGTATGATATAGAAATTAATTGATAAAATTGTGCTACAAATTGAAGATGGCGGAACAAATAAAATGTAAGTAAAATCGAGAAAAATCACCCTTAGGGCTTTACAGAGCTTCATGTTTATTTATTTATTTATATATTTATTTAAACAAGTACAATTACAGGCGAGTAGCCCAAGTAGTTCAATAATATTAGAAGTTAAAGAATATGGAGATATAAAAAATACCAAAAAATACATACAAAAAATACTGTTAACATACGACATACAATACTTAATTATCGGTACGTGATTATAAAATAAAACATAGAATTTAACACACATCACCAGCCTTAACACAAATAAAATGAAATGAAGAAGATGTTAACAGAGACGGTCTGGAACGCGAAGATTACCGAAGGCTACGTTTACCGACGTACTGAACCTTAAAAGCACTACAGTTATAATTGAAATCGAATGGTAAATATTTATTATAGTAAAACATAAATCGATGTATAACCTCATTCTTCCCAATATCAGTATGGTTGTAATTTAAGGAAAAAGTTTCACGCTGCCTTGTTCTACGAGAAGGTACTTTGAAATTAAATAAAGCCAACAGCTCAGAACAATCAATCCGATCGATGAAGAGCTTGTCTCATCAGACGATGCTACAGAGTTTCTATACCGAAGATTGCTAAGCGTTCGCTCTGTGTCAGCAGAGATCTATTGATATTAAGTTTAAAAAGCATTGAGTTGACAAACTTAATCCGTTAAAATGACGACCAGACGTTACAACAATAGTCGATAGTCGATTTAGCTGTAAATGATTTTCTATACACCACGAATTCAAACTCTTGATATCATTCTACAAAAGATGACAGTCGTTAGTATCTCTGGCAATACGATAAATCTTAAGGTCGTCCGCAAAGAATAGAAAGCGACAATGTTTGAATACAAGCCCCAAGTCATTAATAAATAGGAGCAATAAGATTGGCCCCAAGTGGGATCCTTGCGGAACCTCAGATTTAACTACAAATTGATTCGATGCAAAATCGCCAATGACTACAGTCGCGTATTCCGTAAACTCTCAACTTCGCAAGCAGGATGTAATGATTTTCACGATCGAAAGCTTTTTTAAAATCAAAATAGGCTGCATGAACCGGCAAACCACCATCGAGAGCAGTAGCCAGAAAATTTGAGAACAAACTGTAATTGGTCTGACAGGAGCGACCCGGAAAAAAACCGGTCAGAAGGTGGAAATAGTATTTCGGAAAGTTGCAAGTAGGACATCTGTTACCATCCTTTCGAAGACCTTTGCTAAACAGTTCAGGCCATAAATCTGCCGATAGTTGGATATATCATTCTGCTGCTGATTTTAAAAAGTGGCGTGATAATTACAGACTTCCAGAGAGATGAGTTGTATATATAGTTGAGAGGTAATGCCAGGGTTGGTCTGCAATTAAGAAGAAACACTGCTGGTAACAAGTCAAGACTAGCGCCCTTTTTTATGTCTAGATCAATCAGTTTGTGGAACACGGACTCAGAGTCTATATGAAGGTTGCAAAGTTGACATCAATCAAAGCAGGCACATGGGTACTATTGTAGTGAGTTCCGCTTTGATGCAACTGTGTTGTGATGATACTAGCAAAAAGATTGGCTATTTTCTTAGGATTAGAAGACACAAGATCACCAAAATTCATTTCTTTGGGATAACCTGTAACATCGCGCTTGGACCTAATATGGGGGGACCACAAGGATTTCACATTATTGAGAATAGCGAATTGGGTTGAATTCACAAAAACTTATTATAATCAGAATTAATAGATTTTTTAGAGTCTCTTAAGTTTTATAATTATTTTCATCCGATAGTAGTCTAGTTTTTCTATATATGTTGAAAGCTTTGTTCTTCCACATTGATGCAATAGTCTCAAAATACAAGAGTTCTAACCACACTACACCACAACTTGTTACCTTCTGGACGCGCGTTTTGCTAACCAAGTTAGCATCATCGGCAGATGATATAAACTGAGAGTTTATACCATCTGCCGATGATGCTAACTTGGTTAGCGAAACGCGCGTCCAGAACGTAACAAGTTGGGGTGTAGTGTGGTTAGAACTCTTGTATTTTGATCTATCTTCCACCACAGGTTCCAGTGTTAGGACAATGCAATAGTCGGCTTTAAGAAATAATAAGGATATTTCAAAGGGCAAACACGTTTTCTAGGAACATACATTTCAACTACACTGTACACTATTGAATAAAATAATTCAACGGTCTCATTGACACTCTGTGAACACAAAGATAAAATATTTCAGTCAACATTCCCAAAAAAATCATTAAGAGAGTCATACTCGACTATTAAAATTCTTTATTGAAGTGTCCATAGTGGCATGTTATAAAGTATCTTGGCCAAACTTTATATCCACATTAAGAGGAGGGTGATGTGCATCAATCTCAGTCAAAGGCATATCACATTTTTTAACGGATACATCTGAACAATTACAAAAAACTAATATAGTATTATTATTAAAATTTTTATTAAGCTGAAGATCATATAAGCAGATAGCCTCATACAAAGCTATCTCAGAATCATTATTAGAACCAAAATTGTAATTTCAATTATTGTTCAGTAAACTGAAGAAAGTTGAGTTTTAGTCGACAAAATTATTATCCTCTTTACAGTCAGTATACGTATACAGGCAGAATTAAATTCGGTCACATCCTTATAGAAGGAAATATTCAAAACGAGGGAAGTTCCGGGTAAATAAATTTACCGACGTTTTTTTAACTTGCGGAGGGTCTAGCATTGTAAACCATGTCTGGTTCAAAGTCCGGGGGCAAACGATTTACAACTTCGCAATTTGTCGTTTATTATCAGTACTGCTGGAGCCGGCAGAGATATTTTGGGGACCAAAAAAGGTCTACCTAATACCTGATTATAACAGAGGGTGAAAAAGCCCATAGGTAATTTGGGGACTTTTTTATTCGCCTAATGCTTATGTTTCTAGGTAATTTTGACCTGTAATTTCACCTAAAATGAAAATTGCAATCCTTAGAGCAAAATATTCTTATTCTGAATTATCGGTCGAGTACGTATCACGAAAGCTCACAGATCGTTAAAGATGGAGATAAGCGTTATTAAAAGTACACGCAGGAAAGATTTGCTACTGGTGAATAACATTTTCTGAGAAGGAAACACTTAAAAGTGGTGAAGTTTTTTGACGTGTACAAAAAAATCATCCAAATGTAGAGCGAAAATATTCACTATTTGTAAAGAGCATTAATAGATGCAAATTAATTCATAATCATGAAGTTGCTATAAAGAAGCTGAATAGGCAGATCATAACGAGTGCCTGTAAAAGAAAAGCCAAAGAGGACATAACAGCAAAACCATCAAAAATTATTCGTCGTGAGTTACAGTCGACTCTACCAAACACAGTAGATGCAGTTGACGTAAATAAAATATATTAATATCTACAACTGCAGACAAAAAACACTGCCAGGACCATTACCTAAAAATATCGATAAAGTACAACAAATTCTTGAAAAATCTAGCATAAAAACCAGCAACGGTGAAGCTTTTATGTTTATAAATAGCCCAGAAGAAAATAATGTATCCACACGAGAAACCAATATTGGAATTATATGTAAAATGTCGCAGATATATTTGATGGAACATTTTCCTACTGCACAAAGTATTTTCACCAGTTATTTAATATTCATGGTCTACAAAATGGATATTTTATTCCATTATTGTTTTATTTATTGGTAACTAAACGTGAAGAAACATATGAACTAAAGACTATTTCAAATGTTAAAAACTATAATATTGGAAAAGTTTTAACTTGTGTTTTCAACCTTCTGAAGTATTTCTTGACTTTAAAAAAGCTATTCACAACGTTGTACGTAGCGCATGGCTAGAAACAAAAATAAATGGATTCCGATCTCATTTGCATCAAGCTTGGTATAGACAAATTAAATCTATGGGTCTGGTCGAAGAAAACAGAAATAAAAAGTCCGAGGTTGAAATGTGGTTAAGACACACTTTTGGAGTCACTTATTTACATCCACAGGAGGTTGGCGAGTGCTTTTGATTTATTTTCAAAAACTATAAAATTGCCATCAATATGCGATTACTTGGTTGGTACATCGAAGATGGTGCTTTTGATTTGGTCCAACGGAAATGTATCATTAATTCGAGCTACAAATGCATGTGAATCCTTTCATTCCCGATTCAATGATTCTTTTTATTCTACACATCCTTCCATTTATACTTTTGTCGAAAAGCTTAAAGAATTTCAAATAGACATTTACGTAAAAATTCAAAGCATTCATATCCCGGCTAAGATAAAGGACAGGGCAAGTCAGGCAAAATTAAAAACTGTGTCTGATTTATGTGACAGAATGCAAAAAGGTGATATAATAAGATTCGATTTTGTAAAATGTGTATCTTATTATTCACTTCCCAAATAATATGTAAAACTTAACTGAATAAATAGTATGCAAGACTCAAAATGTATAAAAGTTTGTAAAATAAATATGTTCCAATAAAAGTATGATTTTTTTTTAAACAACTAGTACCCTTATCTTTTAATAATATAAAATAAAAAAAAATGTGTGGGGGTATTTCGCCACTTAATAATTAAATGGTATCATTTTTTTTTATTTGGGGTTTTATTTTATATTTCTTAATGAATAAAATAAAAAGCAATGTGTTTTTTTTTAATGTTGGTAACATTCCCGACCAAAAAGCAACTGTTTATGCGCCGGCAGCAAACGATTTTGTGATTATACTGTATGAGAACATACAAAAAAAAGCGTATCCTTGTGCATTTTTTGTCAAAAGATAGTCATAATCACATTTTGCAATAAACAAAAATGATTAATCAACTTAATTTTTTATAGATAACAATATGCCAATGGCTAAATTTCGATAAAGTATTTATCACCTTTCGAAATAACCCATGAAAAAGCTGATAAATTTGCGCAATTATTGAACAAAGGGAAATTAAATTTAACTGCTAGTTACAAAGTGCTGTCATAAATCAAAAAATGTAAAAATGCAATCATTTTCTTAGTAATTTTTGTAAAACTATTTATGTATTGTTTTTACGTCAGCCATAAGATCCTATCATATACAGGGTCTCCAGGAAAATGTGGGCAGCCTCTTAAAAATAGAGCAACCAGAAATCATGTTGTCGGTCATATCAAATTTTCTCCTGGTCACCAACTGAGATATGCAAGAAGCACAAAACAATTTCTTCAAAATAATTTTGATATTGTTTGATATTTGGATTTTGATGTAACCAAAGGGGCTTACAGCAACAGAAAATGTAAATAGGTAATAGGTCAGGTCAGAGAGGTTTAAGATAAAGTTCCTTTTAACAACCCAGAAGAACCTTTTATAACGAAACACTTCATACATGCAATAAATGAATCAAACTAGCATATCTCAAAATATTTTTTTCTGTTGGGTAAGACTCGATGAAATCTTGTAAAAAGGTTCTATAAAATATAGCAGCAAAAATAATATTGAACGATATATACAGGATGTAATCCAGACTGCTTTCCGGCTGCCATTTTGTTATTGTTAGCCGATCGAAACAAAATTTAGTAGGTATCTTGGGTTATTAGAATGACAATTTTGATGTACTTGGCAGATTTGTGCGACTTTCGGTTTGACCTTGAGAATGTCTCTTTTTTCAATAGAAAACCCTGTATATTTTTAGATTTTCGGATTCTAGACATCCTTCTACATAGTATCGTATTAAAAAATCAATTCAATCCACCATTTTCAAATTTTGACAGCTATTTTTACTTTTCAATCTAGTGTGCCGTGAAGCGCCTTAAATTACTCCGACATGCTTAAATAGCCTATACAAAATAAAATCGTTTTTTTTTGTCGTTAATTTGTGTTACAGGGTGGCTCAAAGTTGACAAAATATGGAAGCATACTACAGTTAAATGCACCTCCTCAATACGAATCTAATGAATATAAACACATTAGGTCAAATAGTGGAAATAAAGATTTGTAATTGAAAAATAAATAAATAAATACCAAGTACCTAACACAATTGGACAATACCTATTCCTGAAATTTAGCCATCAATCAAATTTTCGAAATATCCTCCATTCACCTCATGGCATAGGTAATATCATTTTTAAAACCTTAAATCATCAAGATTGCCATGAAACTCTGAATTATTAAAACATGAATAACAGTCAGCCATCCTTTCAGTTTTAAAATTGTTATAATAGTAAAATTTGGTTACGATATCATTTTCAAAAATTTCAAGATTTTCCATGAAAGTCTAAATCAAAACAAATGAAAAACGGGCAGCCAAATATCAATTATATCAACACCTTCATGTCGGCGACTTTCAAAGAAGATTGGACTTCTGTAGCAGGTTTTTACAGAATAATAATCGGAATAGTGTATTCAGATGAGTCCCGGTTTAACAACAATGGCAGGTTTAATAGGCAAAACACCAGATGCATGCTGATCCAGGAGAGGTTTGGTGTGAATGTTAGGACTGGGATATTAGGCACGCATATTATTGCACCGGTCTATTTTCAAGAGTATTTAACAGGCGAGCGATATCTGGAATCCCTCGATAAATTTTAGAAGGGCTACTTTTGGCAGAAGAACAAAACATTTATTTTCAACAGGATGGTCCTCCACCCCACAATACGCAAATAGTGACCAATCATTTGCATCAAATGTTTGGACGTTTTATCGCAAATAATTTTCTTTTCAAGACTTTTTCCTATCTTCACGTTTAAGGGTCCCTAGACGCCGAAAACAAGTTTTCTCAATTCCGTCGGTCTGTCTGTTCGCGGCATAGCTAAAAAACGACTTATCCGATTGACTTCAAATTTTGGTCTAAAATTAAGGGCCATATTATGGGGACGACCTGGTAACATTTTCGGAAAAATCCATTATGACGAAACAAAATGACGGATTAATGAAATGTTAAAAAAAATATTGCTAAAGAACTACTTATTCAATTTCTTTAAATTTTGCACAAAAATCAAGTACTATGTAGGAATTAACTGGTAAAATTTTGGTACGAATCCAAGATGACGAAACAAAATGGCGGCTTAATAAAATATTTCAAAATTCTGCCTGAGAAAACTACTTAATGGATTGATTTCAAATTTTGTACATAATTAATTGTGGTATAGAGATAAACTGTTATAATTGTGGTACGACTTCAATATGGCGGAACAAAATGGCGAACAAATAAAATGTTTGAAAATGTGAAAAATATCGCCCTTTTACATACCTTCATGTTTTAGCGTTCCTAAATGCCAAATATTATGTTTTATCAATTCCATCGGTCAGTCTCTATGTCAGTTCGTGCCATAGCTTAAAAACTACTACTAAAAATTAATGATCATATGGAGATGACCTGGTAATATTTTGGAAAAAATCCAATATGACCCAACAAGATAGCGGCCTAATGAAACATTAAAAAATTATTATTGGAAAAACTCATTATCCAATTTACCTGAAATTTTACACAAAAATCAAATGTTATATAGGAATGAAATGGTAACATTTTGTTATGAATCCAAGATAGCAAAACGAAATGGTGGCCAAAAATCAGCCTGAGAAAAACTACTTATTGGTATAGAGATAAACTAGAAAATTTCCGGTACGAAACAAAATGGTGGCCAAACGAAATGTTTAAAAAATCAACGTAAAAAAATCTTATTCAAACGACTTAAGTTTGGCAGAAAAACTACCTTACTTAAGGGGGAACTGCACGCAGTAATATGGATCATTTGCAAGCCTTCCACCGCTGCAATATTATGTTAAAACTATAAGAGATATGTATTAGCTTCAATGTAATTTTAATAGAGAAATATGTATAGCTGGGCGCTAAATGGGAATTTTTATGAAAAAATAAAATCTAGAGTTATAAAATAAAAGTGGATTTGTCCATTTTCGACCATTTTTTGACCACTTTTTGACGCACATGCATATAATTTTTTTTCCACAAAATGGCTCTTTACCGCCTTACATTGATCCTTTGTCTATGTCGCTGCAAAATTTTAAATGATAAATCGTACTCATGTATTTGTATTTCTGCAGCGCGTGAACCCTTTTGAACCCATTTTTAACCAAAATGTATTTTAAATTACCTGTACATAACACATTTTTTCGAGGTCCGACGTGCAGGAAGTTTTTTTTAATGCGTAGGTACTTTTTCATCGTACTTTCAACTCGACTAGACCTTGTCGCTGGTTTTTCACTTTTGGCGTGCAGTTCTCCCTTAATTTATTTCAAATTATGCCCAAAAACAACCGTGCCATAGGTAGAAACTTGTAAAATTTTGATAGGAATCCAAAATGATGGAACAAAATAACGCTCAATAAAAAAAAATGTGTTACTAAATGACTTTGTACCGAACTAAATTGGATCACGCTTCTCTATTCCTAATAAAAGGAAAGATTCATTCATAATGAGGGAAGTTCCAGGTACCTAATGGAAATTTACCGATTTGTTGGAACGTACCAACCTTTTTTGGAACGGAATTTTGGACTGGTAATTTTTTTTGTACCAGCTAACTTTCTGGTACCTGCTACCTTGTTGGTACCTGCCAGAATTCTAACACAGGCTACTTCTTGGTACAGACACGTGATCTCCAGTACCGGCTTTTAAAACCAGTGTGTTTTAGTTTTTAAAACATTGTTTTATTTATCTGACAGGGTTTTACTTTTTTGTTAATATATCATATATATTTGCATGCGCACTTGCGTCCCTTCTCAAGTCTCTTTATATTATAGCTTTATTATATTTTTAACTGCATAATATTATCTTTTTAAATCACCATTACTTAAAGTTGCCTCTTTCACATTATTCAATATTCCTTTAATTATTTATTCATTTAATGAAATATGATATAAAGTAAAAAAAAATTCTAAAAACTAGCCGTGCAGCACAAGCAGCAGTTTATACTAAGAGTGGTTGGTTTCCAAAAAGTCATTTTGTCCTCTTCTCACCTCTATCCGCGGACATAATGTATAAACATAGTAAATATATTTATCCGAACTGAAACAGTTTTTTTTTAAATTAAAAAAAATAATATATTTTTTTAAACACTAATTTTAAGCAAAAAATTGATCGGTATCCACGAATTTAAGTGTCCAAGACAAAATGACGGCATATATATAATGTATCTTACCTCTTTCTTCATAACGTGACATTGCCACGTAGCCATAATGGAGGGCCATATTAGGAAACAACATAAGCACGATGTTCGTCGATAAGGAAACTCGACTTACACTGGAATCGGAATCTTCGATTATATATTTGGGAACAAAATAGGAGAGGATCCAAAGCAGGAGTCCTACTAATGTAGCTAGTGTTGCTGAAACAATTAATTTTGAGTTAAAGTATAGATTTTTACCAATCTGGTTATAAATCAGTTGTTTTATATTGTGTCAGATGAAGGTATACAAATGAGGAATTTATTTTTTTAGTAAGCTGCTTTTCGAATAATTCAATAAACATTTTCCGGGACGTCAGAAATCGTAATAATTTGGCACTGCAGGAAATTGAGAACATTTTTCCGAAATTCTTGTTTCGTAAAGCTTCAACGAAAGTAATTAAAGACAAGCAACACGTAAAAGGGAGGTACACAATACCCAACTCGTGATAATTTTGGCGTTTGAAGAAACCGATCACCCAAGTTTTCACGAAGATTTTAGATTTGCTTAATTCGGAGATCGAAAACAATACCAACATGCGATTTTAAGGAATTATTAGAAAATTTCCTTTAAATTTTGTTAACGCATACACCTTGCTGATTATTTAAGGCAACTGTTATATACATGGCGTTAAATAGAACTCAGACTCCAATCCTCTGCGGTCTGATATCGAAAGGCTCGTCAAATGGTGCAGAACTAATTATCTCTCTCTTAACATCTCGAAATCTAAAGTGCCCCGTTTTCACAAACGTATTAATCCCATACCCTCCACCTACTTCATAGATAACGTAAACCTTGAAGTTGTTAATTCTTTCACGGACCTAGGTGTTATTTTTGATGGAAATCTAACTTTTAATCTACATATTGATAACACTGTACTTAAGGGTTTTAGACTACTGGGTTTTATAAAGCGACATACGAAACACGTTGCTGATACCAAAGCAAACTATAACTCATTGGTTCGTAGCATTCTAGAATATTGCATACAATATGGAGTCCATCATACCAGTGTCACATCGACAGAATTGAAAAGGTGCAAAATAGGTTTTCAAAATACCTCTTACATAAATTGCATTTCCCATATCAAGGTTTGTCATCTAATACTAGAGCTCTTCTTTGCGGCCTTAAAACCCTTGAATTTAGAAGAAAGAAGGCACTTCTGGTCTTTTTGCATAAATTGGTCGATGGAGGCATTGACTGTGAAGTGCTGCTGGGATCAGTCCCGCTTTTAGTTCCTATTACAAGAACAAGACAATCACAGCTGTTTGTTGAAAGGTACCACCGAACAAATTATGGATTTAGTGCATTTGTTGACAGACTAGTTCACAATACAATCGTCACTTCTCAGAATATGATATTTTCAGACTAAGCACTTTGCAGCTAAAAGACAGTTAACCGGATTGGTTTTGTAATGTTTTTGGCCCATATTGATGTTCGTTTTTGTTTATGTAGTTGTGTAGTTTTATTATTATTCATGTATTATTTTACTTCAATTGAAAATCTTTCTGGTTGGTAATTTTAGTTTGCTAATCTTACATATATATACAAGTTATTGATTTCATTATTTATTTATTTGACGTTATTTGCGAATTCGTACCATTTCGAATATTTAGCATTCTGTAGTGTACGTTTCTGAAAGTTAATATCAATATCTAGCAATTCAGCGACCACATCTCGTGTTAGTCGTCTGACACAAAAAAGCCAATTATATATTTTTTTAAGTATTGGGTGTGATTTCTGTATATGTGTTTATTATGACGGGTCGGTTTTGCACTTTTGGACCAGGTTCATTAGTAATAAATTTACGGGGTTGATAAAAAAAAACTAAATTTGTTTAAAATTCTTCGCCAAAACAGGAAGTTCAATTTATTTCAACTCCATTTTCTCACTGTACTTCTTGCGTAATTAGCTTGATTTCAGCCACAGATATATCTCACTTAGTGGCACAAAAATTATACTGGTGCTTTATATATAGTGTGGTCCAACAGTACGAACAAGCATAATAGCGCGGTAATTATAGGAACAAAAAAATGTTTTACCAAAAACTATACGGACTGCTGCTACAAACTAAAATTACTTTTGAGTATACAGGGAAGCATATAAGTTTGTTACAAATCAAACTTAGTTTTTAAGTGGAAGATCATATATATTATTATATGGTCTCAAACCATCTTTTTGATCATACACCCAATATAGGTCTGTTAGGGTCTATACAGAGTGTTCTAAGTTTTATAGCCAGTATCAGTTTATTACGCCAAATTAGTTGTCAATGTGTTATTCTTTTGAAGTGAAAGGTTCTACCTTGAGTCCTTTCTAACAGAATACTGAGTAAATCAAAACTCTGGGTTCAAGTTTTCTCGCTACATTAAAATAGAACACTCTAATGCTCTTTTAGTTTTGTAAAATATTCCCTATATCTAAATCCAGTATTTACGCTGGCAAAAATAATAATTACTGTTTGTCTTATAAAGTTCTTTTATACATAACTCTAGAGCATTTTTCCTCGTGAGTAATAACTAATTAGGGTGTTAAACATTGTCCCTGGTTTTTATGGAAAACTATATTGAAGCTTAAGCAAAGATGTCGAATATTACATTAAAAAAATGTGAAATATGTCGAAAAACAAAAATATGGCGTAAAAATTTAGATAACCCTTTAGTAATTACAGAAATCCCTAAAACACCCTTTGAACGACTCAATATAGTATTTTAGAAATATCAGATAAAAATTACGTTCTCATTATAAGGACGAACTAACTAAATTTATACAAGCCTACCCATTAATGGACAAGACATCAAAATCGATTGTTAATACACTATTACTAATTTTCAACATTATGGGACCCCACTTCGCATACATTTGGATTAAGTAAATAATAATATTAAACTAACATTTTCAAGTGAAGATCATCCTTAGTAAAATGGATCTTTCGAGCGTTTTCACGCTACATTATTAGAAACGATAAGGGCTTTATCTTCAGAAGTCCTTAGAGAACGTCCCTGTCAACTACTATCATACGCATGTATTTGCTACAATAATTCAGTAAATAAGACTTATGATTTTATTCCATACGAACTGATTTTCGGACATACCTTAAGTAGACCTCCAGAAGTATTTTATAACGAAAAAGAACTAATTTCAAAATATATGCGGGAACTTAATTGACAAACGTATTCCCAAAAAGCAAAACCCAGGTTATAAAATAGGAGATGAAGTGTATGTCAAAGAATCCCAAATTAAAGAACAACTCGAAAATAAATTTAATAGCCTATCTGAAATAAAAGTTTTTAAAAATTTGGCAATACTAAAAAAATTAGAAACCGGGCATACTAATAAATAAAATAAAGGAAATTTTTACCGAATGAAAACCTATTATGACATTATAATTAAGCCAGATGATTAAAATGCTATAGACACGCAGTCTGAAATAACAGCTGATTAATGTTTTTTTCAGACTACTGGCCTTCGCGTTTTCTATAACGCAACAAAATGAATCCCAACCTTATCTGTCTAACCTGAAAAAACGGTAGAAAATAATTTAAGTATATATTATCAACAGGAAACCGGATTAAAAATATCAAATGATAAATAGAGACCTAGTGTATAAAGATATAAATAAATTAAGACAAACTTAAGATAACAACAATAACATATTAAGCAGTTTATTAGACATGATAAATCAAGAAACATTAGCAATGCGAACATTTTATGCAGATCTAAATACACCCGGGGCCGAAGGTTAAAACTGAGCGACCGTTGGTCATAGCGTTAATTGCCCTCGATTTTTTGTGATTTTAGATTTGTCGATTATTGTCTTCCATACTGTTGATAGTTTTAATGACTCGCCCTTTTCAATTTTCAAATTACATTGTTTTTTTATATATGGCTTCTCGGATCAGAATAATCTGTTCTATATTGGCAATCTTCCTACACCCCTCGAAATTTATTTTGTGGCCGGTTTCCTGATGATGTAGGAATAGGGCTAAGGTTGTTTGTTTGTTTCTGGTGCTGAATTTATGCTCTTCCACTCTTGCTGATATTCACTCGTTAGTTTGCCCCACCTACATCTTTTCACAGTCCTGGGCACGTAATGCTGTATTCTACGTGGTTTTCCAGTTTGATTTTATCTTTGGGGTTCGTAAGTAGTTGTTTATGGCTTGTATATTATTTATATGTTGTGTTTCCTAAGAATTATTTTGTGCCTTTTACATATGGTAAAACTACTTGTTACTTTCCCGGTTCATAATTTTTGTTATTCGTTGTTCGGGAAGCCTATGCATTAATAGCTTTCTCTATGATGCGATTTGTGTAGCCATTTTCGTTTAAGGCACTACGTATTACATTAAGTTCGTTTTGTCTCATCTGTGAGGGGCGCCCATTAGACATATTGTTAGTGCCGCTACAAAAACTGGAAAAATATCTTGCTGAAATTATGCAACCAGCTGTCGAAAAAAGCTGATTCATTTCTAAAAAATTTCGAGCATTTCACTCGAATTATACCATACATCGTTCTTGAAAAAGACGATATCATAGCAAGCCTAGATGTCAAATCGTTGTATTCCAGTATTCCCATCGACGAAGCATTGGACAAAATTGCTATGAACGAGGATTTCCAGGCACATATAATACAACTCTCGGAGCATTGCCTTAAAAATTCTTACGGGCAAATGTATAAATAAAGAGATGGTGCTCCAATAGGGTCCTCGCTATTACCTGTAGTCGCAAATTTATTTATCATATACTTCGAGAAAGAAGCTCTAGAGAAAGCAAGTTTAAAGCCCAAATTATGGATTCGTTATGTGGATGACATATTTATAATATGGCAACATGGTCATATAGAGTTCGAAAAATGTCTGACTCACGTAAATTCAATCCATCCAGGAAACAATTTACTCTAGTTCTAGTCACAAAACTGCAAATGAACGTTTCGAATACACCATGTATAGAAAACCAACACATACAGACAGATATTTAAATGCACGATCACATCATCATCCAGCACAAATTCAAGCTGTGGCCAATATCCTAATATCCAGATCCGTGCGATTAACTAAAGCACAGACAAAACGAACTTAATATAATATCTAGTGCTTTAAAGAAAGATGGCTACACAAATCGCACCATAGAGAAAGCTATTAATGCACAGGCTTCCCGAACAACGAATAACAAAATTTATGAACCGCGAAAGCCAAAAGTAGTCTTACTACCAACAGTATGGAAGACAATAATCGACAAATCTAAAATCACAAAAAATCAAGCGCAATTAGCGCAACAACAACAGCACCATCCGGAAAACATAAATAACGACCAATGGCCACTCAGGACTTCGGACGCGAGAAAGGAAACTCAGAAAATGTCAAATGTGATTTTGGCGAAACGTCAGCAAAACTGTTCTTTTCAGAACGACAGTAGTGAACGGATGTACACCCGGAATGAAAACACTTTATATGTATATATATATAGAACTGAAAAAATGAGGTCTCAAATTTAGATAAAATTTCACCAAATGAATTTAAACTAAAAAAAAGGAAGAGGGTGTAAAGTTCATGATGGATAATCCTGTACATATATTAATTAACTATTAAACAAAATACAAATATTAAAAATATATTTAGTACTTACGTTTGTAGAACAAAGTACTCAGGAAAAAACATATAATTATTGAAGCCGTGCAGTAAAGAACCAAAAACAGAATCAATACGCTTGGATCCGAAAACTCGATTGGTGGATAGCCGGCGCCAAACAAATCCACTTTAAGAATAACTGTTATGAGGCAGACGGAAGCTAGCATTGGCATTATACTGTATATGAACCATCCAAACCACAGAACGGTAGATTTCATTCCAACCATTTTCATCAATTCCTGTAAAAAAATGTTTTATTACATTTTTTGAAAAATCTGCAAAACCATTGAAATGATCTATTTTTATATTTTATATGTCCTAGAAATAAATATTTATTAAATGGTTTTTACAAACTCTTAACAATACAAAAGAAAATATTTCGATAAAGACAAATCATATATCAAAATTCAATAAATCATTGTTAACTTTGACAAATTGAGATCCGAATAGACATACTCAACAAATGGCAAATAAAAGAACATCTAAATGGGTCCCAAGTTTGCCGTCTCCAGTTGACTTGGGATTAGTGGTCGCAATCCCGAGATACCGGCGTTTTGACCTGGTAAATCTTGGGATCGGAAGTGTCCAAACCTAGACAGGATGAATAACATTTTTCAATAAATCTACGAATATATGGGGATTTCTTTAAACAAAACACCCCATGAATTAGACAGAAATCGTTGCAAGATTATTATACATGTTCAAATGAATAATTTCCCTTGAAAAAAGAATAATTTAAAATAGTTATATATCTTTGGCTGTGTTGCAAAAAGCCCCAAAGTTTCTTTATATGTTGGGAATCTGTTGAAAATTCAACACTTCTTTATTAATTTTGGTAATCTGTGGGGATTTTTCGTATAATCTTTTGCAAAATTCGGTAATTTTTAAAAACCTAGTTTGAATATTCCTTTTAATCGAAATTTCTGGAAATGCCATGAACAAGGTGCCTCATGGAAGCAAGCTACTCGATTTACACCCCTAAAGTTTAGCTAGAATAAAAACTAAAAACCTTATATACTTCTTCGGGCTAACGGAATATGACATCAAAAAAAGAGATGAAAGTTATTTGTAAAAAATATGGTGGAGAAACTGATTTTTGATGTTTTTTTTTTCACTCTGTATATTATTAAGGGATTCGACAGTTTGAATTGCAGAAAGAATTTCCGCGTATTTGATTTTTAAATTTCGCTTCCGGTTTCAGCGAAAACAACAGAAAATTTTTCGATCATAACCCTAGGAAATTTTAACACAGATCGTACGAGCTTGTTCTCCTTATTTTAAGACAACTCTTTCTGAGCCTACAGGTTAAAATGGAATTTTGGTTGTGTAAATAGGACAATTTTCAATTTCTCTACCATAACACCCTTGCCATATCTTTTATTATTTCCGAATTTCTGTTATTAACTTTTTTGTTTTAAAGTGACTTATTATTACATTCTAAGTTTAATGATATGTCAAAATAGCCTTCGTATATATAGGCAAACAAGATATGGAACGCTGTCATGGTAAAAAAAGATGTAAAATTAAGTCTTATTTAACAAATCAAAATTTGTGTGTTAATATTCAAACGTGAAACTTAACAGATAAATATATAAATTTAAATATTTTTGAAATCAAGAGACAGAACAAAAAATTTTGCTTCCTGTGCCGTTTTCAGTTAAATTAGGAGCGAAATTTGAAAAACAAATACATACAATCTTACTGTAACCACAACACTCAAATCCCCTAACAACATCACAAATGTGTGAGGTGAGAAAGTTCAAAAAAGAAAGTTTTAAAAAAAATCAGTTTTCCGCCATATTTTAATATTGGACGTCTAATTGGTTTTTGGCGTCATATTCCTATAGCCGGGGAAAAACTGAATTTTAATTGTAGCAAAACTATAAGGGAATAAAATCGTGTGGCCTGCTTACATTCGACACCCTGCAGACCTACGTAAAAATATTTAGAGCACTCAAAAGCGCAGAGTTGAAATCAATATCCATTTTCAAATTCTGACTAGTTCCTAAAAAAGTGACTACTGTTATTTTAATATTATTGTATAATTTATTAAAGGAAAAATATCTGTATTAGCGAAAATACCAAATATATGCTACCAAACGTGAGTATACCAAAAACATTGTTCCTATTATACTAGACGCCCGTATAAAGCAAACAATGGAACAAAATGAATAATTATTCGGTACTTCCTGTGATTCCGATAAAAAAATAGATAGCTTGACTTAATGACTATCATCAAGTCATTATCAAAGCAGATATTAAACAAGAACCATGATTATGTGAGTAACCAGAAATTAACCAGGCTATGGTTAATAAACAATACAAACAAAATTTTATACTTATTATTAACAGTAAATAAACTCAGATTTTCCTATGAATAATATTGTGGTTATCATATAATGCGGTTTTTAAATTTTAATCATATACAAGAGGCAACACAAGTTATCGATAACTCTTGAACATGCCATCGAAAACATAAAATTATTAATATTTATAGTATACCAACATTTATAGCAAAATTCATGTCACAATCTGAATATTACAAATATGTTATTAACTTTTTATCCGTCATACTGAACATAGGGTTTCAAAAATCGAATCAACAAAATTTTACTTGAATATTATAATAATTTACAGTATTATTTGATAATAGTATAACAGAACCTGAATATTGCTAATAATTAATTAAGAAATTAGTAGTATACAAATTTTAAGTATAAAAATGAATATATACTCATGCAAAAAACGCATATTTTTTAAAATACAGAGTGGCAAAGTCTTATTTTTGTATAGATATTCTACATTTTTAAAAAATATTTTGTGGTCCTATAAATTGACATTTGGAACAATCTACAGCGTGATCATTTTTTAGGGGTGGTGACCCTTATAAACACATAAAAGGTTTGAGGCGTTAAAAGGGGACGTGACCCCAAAAAAATACCACCGTGTTGTACCAAATGCCAGTGATGATATTTTATAGAAGCTTCCAAAATTAGTACGTGTACCAATTTCCTTTCATCAAATGAAAAATAAAAACATAATAACTATTTTAAATTTGGCACACTTCGGCAGCATATGAAACAAAGGTTTTTTAAGCATGTTCCGTGATTAAAAATTTCAAGATGGTATCCTTCCCATATTAAAATTATTCATTTCAAAATGGCCGGCATGCGTAAATGTGACACAACGTAAAAGTCCAGTTACAGGGTATTTTATAAAAAAAATTTGAATTTTATTAAAAATTAGATCACCCTGCAAAGAGGAATAAACAAAACTTACTACCCATGCTTTATTTCAAAATGGCAGACATTCGTAAATGTGACACAACCTAAAAAATTGAGAGTCCTGTTATAGTAGAGTATTTTATTTTAAAAAAAATTAATTTTATTAAAAATTAGATCACCCTGTAAATAGAAACTTAGCACCCATGCTTATAAGAACAATTTAATTAAGTTTGTGAACTCGCAATCACGACTATCCACAAGGTCACTAGATGGCATTGCATGTCTATTGAATCTTTCTAACGATTCTAGAAATTATCACTACTAGAAGGACCTACTACTCCAGTTGAGTCTCGTCGCTGCTCGAAATTTTGAAAGATTCAAAGTTGACGCTCTCGGCCTATATAAAGCCGGCAACACACGGCTGCGGCCAGTTCTAATTCCAAGAGCTAACGAAGCGAAACAGGCGAAAGAATGCCAACTAGCAGTGAAGCTGCTACCTGTCCGATACGTGATTATAGTAAGTTGAGTATAGTGTGGTTTGACGCGTGTAAGGTGGATACTGTATTGTGGCGTGCAGTCGCAAAAGTTTAGTTTTGTCGTGGGCATTTTTATCGGACAATTCTTCTACCTTGACATTAAAAATTACTTCTACTTCAGGTAAAAAAACAAAAAATTGGTGAAGAAAAGCGCATATTTCAAGAAAAGTGGACCTAGTTGTACTTGATCGTTAGTGTTAATCAAAAACCCGTCTGTTGGTGTGTCAAGAATCTCTCTCAGCCTTGAAACAATACAACACAAAGGACAATTACGGCAAGAAGTGAGAGCTCTAAAAAGTCAGCTTCAACGACAGCAAGACAGTTTTCAAAAGCAGAACATTGAAAATGAAGTAAGCGTGAAGGTTAGCTACATTATATCCGAAGAAGTAGCTTTGAAATCAAAATCTTTTATTGATGGTGAAGGAACGTATGGAGGCCGCTGAAGTATTGTCCCTCGTCCGGTGTTACTGTCCCCAGAAGAATCGAAGAGTTAGCGGCAGACATCGAAAACGCAATAAAAGAACGTGCATCGAACTTCGTATACTTTTCTGTTGCGCTCGACGAAAGCACAGATTTAACCGATACCGCTCAATTAGCTATATTTATTCGGGG
Source organism: Kuschelorhynchus macadamiae (assembly GCA_030620095.1). Classification (NCBI taxonomy): domain Eukaryota; kingdom Metazoa; phylum Arthropoda; class Insecta; order Coleoptera; family Curculionidae; genus Kuschelorhynchus; species Kuschelorhynchus macadamiae. Next base: position 7,489 of record JAUTXW010004059.1, on the reverse strand, counting down.
CATTGATAATAATTTTGAAATCATTGAAGAGATGGCTGCCCTTTTGCCGATTAAAGGATCTACAAAAGGATGTGATATTTATAAGTGTTTGATGACAGTACTGAGACGATATAATTTAGAATTAACAAACCTTTCTGTAGTTGTAACAGACGGTCTGGGGCGTTCAGTCCATGGAAGCAAGAGAAGCAGTGCTTCCCCAAAAAAAATTACAAAACATCTTCTAAAATGTAATTTTTGAAATAGGAAACCATTAATTTAGTTTATATTAAAAATGCTAAAATATTATCAAGCCCATAATAAATGCGGCCTTGACTCCGACCCAGCCACAATAGAATATCGAATAGAACCTATGCGGGCCGCTAGCTTTTCTGTAGCCAAGTCCTGTATGCTTGATTTCCTGTGAATACGGACGTGGATTTGCAAATACCGTCAACTTCGGCTATCGGTAATAACGTTGAAAATGTTGGAGAATTTAGTAAGAAGACTGTGTGTGAATGCGTGGTACGTGTCTTAATAATAAAGGGATTTTCAACATTAAATTTCTCTGATAAGCTTCAAATAATTTCCAAAGGAAGGCCAAAACCGCCTATGAAAAATTTAACCACAAAAATGAAAAACTGTATTAGACATTTTTATCCGGAAAAACAATACGAACAATTTAAATGGCTAACAGGGTGCGAAAATATAAGTAAATTATTTTGTTGGCCATGTTTACTTTTTGAAAATGAAAAAGGTCTCTGGAATAAAACGGGTTTTTCCGATTTAAACAATTTCCATAAAGCTGTAAAAAGACACATTATGTCCAAAGCGCATTTACAGGCCGTCATAAAAGAAAAAGTCTTCGGCAAAACCAGAATTGAACACGCTCTTAATAAACAGTTAGAAATTAGTCACCGCCAGCACAATGAACTAGTCGATAAAAATAAGCAAATATTAAGAAGACTTATGGATGTTTTTTGTTTTCTCAGACACAAGGGTTTCTTGAAATAGAGGAAATTTTGAAGATTTAGTTAGTTTAATGGCTAAATATGATGATTGCTTAAAAATCATTTAGAGCATCTAAAAATCGAATCCAGAATGATTTAATTTCCGCTGTTGCAAAAAATAATTAAAATTGGCGAGGCGCGGTTCATTGCTATTGTTCTGGACGAAACAACTGATCAATAATTTTAGCCAATTATCTATAGTCAGACACTACGTTAAAACAGACCTAAGTATTCAAGAGCGATTATTAGGTTTTAAGAATGTGTCCGAAAATCGTACAGCAGATGCATTATATACCGTAGTTATATAACGTTACTAAAGAAATTAATGGAGAGAAAAAAATAGTTGCTCAAAGCTATGATGGAGCTGCAGTGATGGCATGACAATTAGGGGGTCTGCAAGCTAAAGTTCGAGAAACCTTCCCAAGTGCTGTGTTTGTCCATTCTTTTGCTCATAAATTAAATTTAGTTTTATCCCAGTCCATCATTCACATTAAAGAGTGTAAAGTATTTTTCGTTACTTTAAGTGGCATGGCTGCTTTTTTTTCCAAGTCAACAAAACGAACACAAGCTTTGGACTCCATTGTCCACAAACAATTGCCCAAAGTAGCTCCAACTAGGTGGAACTATAAAAGGACGACTTGTGTTAACAGTATCTGAAAATCGCACTGATTGAACTATTTCAAGAATATAACATAGAAAATAATGAAACGTGAAGGCAATTAGTTACATTATTCTGAAAATTTTAATTTTAATTATTTGTTGCAAATCAAAATATTTCCATTTTCGGACAATGTTTTTAATATATTACAAACTAAAACAAATGATATTGGCCTGAAAAAAGAGATATGACCTATTTTGGGAGAAAACGATGACGTTAAATGTAGAGCCGCCAAGCGTAAAGTATCGAAGAGTATTCAGCATCATACCGACGTCTCTTTTATGAAATAATCGATCAAATTCAGCAACAAAAAAAACTAAATTTAACGAAATGATTTTAAATTCGTGCATTTTGATGCATTTAAAGTTTTCCAGAAGACTATTCTGTTGCGCTTGACGGAAGCACAGATTTAACCGATACCGCTCAATTAGCTATATTTATTCGGGGCATTGATAATAATTTTGAAATCATTGAAGAGATGGCTGCCCTTTTGCCGATTAAAGGAACTACAAAAGGATGTGATATTTATAAGTGTTTGATGACAGTACTGAGACGATATAATTTAGAATTGACAAACCTTTTTGCAGTTGTAACAGACGGTGCACTATCCATGGTATGAAAAAATTAAGAACTCGTGGGTTTGATAAAAAATAGCAGAAAAATCTTCCTTTGATGCATTACCATTGTATCGTTCTTCAACAAAATCCCTTTGCAAAATCCACAAATATTGATCAGGTGATGAAAGTGGTGGTAAAAACTGTGAACTTCATTAAATCACGCGGTCGCAACCATAGAGAATTCCAAAATTTTTTACACGAAATTAATGCCGTGTATGGTGATGTGACATATTTTTCTAATGTTCGTTGGCTAAGCAGAGGAAAAATGTTAAAACACATTTTCATTCATAAAAGAAATCGCCCCCTTCATGGAAACTAAATGGAAACCAGTTCCTCAATTTAGTGACCCCGACAGGCTGCGCGACTTTGGATTTCTCACGAACATCACGCTGCAACTCAATGACTTAAACATGAAACTACAAGGAAAAGAAAATCTCATGAACAACCTACTTGACACTGTAAAAGCATTTGAGTTTAACTGGATTTATGGAAAAATCAGTTGTTGAAAAAGTTTACGCGGTAAACTGAAGAGTTGCGAATGTACAGATGTGGATAAATATGTCGCAGCACTAGATTTACTCAAAAAAGAGTTCCAATCAAGATTCTGACTTCAGATATAATGAAGATTACATCAATCTCTTTGCTCGACCATTCATTGTACCCGTTGAAGACATTCCAGAAAATTGTCTGATGAAGCTTATCGATTTGCGGTGTAATTCGGAACTGAAAGACACGGTCAACATGGGTCTTCTTGATTTTTATTCAAAATACATCGATCAAAACTCGTTTCCTGAAATCCGAAAACATGCTCAGAAAATGATGTCTCTGTTTGGGAGCACATATGTGTGCGAGCTGCAGTTTTCTCGTATAAAGAATGTGAAGTCTAAAACAAGGTCGAGAGTTACAGACGCACATCTCGAAGGAAGTTTACGGGTTGCAACTACAAAAATAAAACTAAATATCGACACACTTGTCCAAAATAAACAATGTCAAAAATCGCATTGCTTGATTGAACTTTTTAACTAATAAAGATTACTATACATTGAAATATGTTTTTATTTTATTGATAGGGTGGTAAAGTGACGTGGACCATTGTGGCCCTTCGGACGATGTGAAATCGATTTTTGGCTCTTGCACTAAAAAAGACCCTTGCAATTTCACGCAGAAAACGTAGTTTGAAATTAGCGGTGAACTTCTAAGCGCATATGAACCCAGAACCTTTTTTCACCCCACAACATTTTGATTTGATTCATATAGATTTGATGTAGTTTATGTAAAGCACGGGTAATCTCAAAACGCGATATATACAATTGTATATATATATATATATATATATATATATATATATATATATATATACATATATATATACATATATATATACATATATATACATATATATACATATATCTACATATATATATATATACATATATATACATATATATATATATATATATATATATATATATATATATATATATATATATATATATATATATATATATATATATATATATATATATATATATATATATATATATATATATATATATATATACATTTAATATTTATATTTTATTAAATATATATATATATATATATATATATGTATATATATATATATATATATATAAAGTCAAGTGAAAGTGAAAAATAAGCTTTATTGCCTAAGACACAATAATCTTGTTGTTAAAGCATGATACAATTTGTCTAGAGATACATTTATTAAAGAATAAAAAAAAACATCAATATACAAAATACAACACAAAAATTTAAAAATATAAATCGCTGAAAATTATTTAAAAAATGTAATTAAAAACATGTAAAGGGTATCTAAACAAATTCATTTAAACTATAGTAAGCTTTACCAAGTAGTACTAGCTTTACAGTTCGTCTGAACAATTTTAAGTTTTGTATTTCATTTCAGGCAGATGATTAAATATCTTCTTACTTTCATAACAAAAAATATTTTTTTGGTCAGAACAGAGGCGGATAACGGCAGACGAATATTAAGATTAACATAACCTCTACTTTGCCAGACAGTGGCAAGTTCATCAAGTTTTCCCCAGTTTTTGAAAACTAACGGATTCCAGTATTAGCAGTGATGACAAAGTTAGGATATGAGGAGATGACAAGCGGTTTGAAGGAGTCACGAGAATTAGTCCCAGAAAACAGCCTTACTGCGCTGTTCTGCAGGACGAAAATAGAAGTAAATAGCCCTCCGCAGAAACCCCAAAAGGTAATACGGTATCTGCGGCGTGAGTATACTAGTACGAAATAAACTAGCTAGCTACAGAGGGTCCAAGCTCTGAAACAACAGTGCGCACTGCATAGCAACCACCTAAAAATTGTGTTACAAAGTTCTGAAACTTGGGGAATAAACTTGAGATCGCCTTCGATGTCAAGGACCAGAAATTTTGTGCTACAGAAACTCAATAGCCGATTTTACATCCAAAACCAACAATCCTGGTTTTACCGAAACACGCCATTCTTTAACCCTGCAGAGATCTGCCAAAATGGTTTTAAGACTCTTTATCACTATTATGCCATATGACAATGGTTTCCTCCGCAAAGAGTGTGAACTCTTCCTGGATGTCAAGAAAAGCCAGATCGTTGATATGCAGGAGAAAGAGAAAAGCTCCAAATACAGAGCCTTGTACATCAGATGCTATCCTTCCCTCCTCAGACCTAATACCAAATTCAGACAGCCTGTTTACGTTTTGCATCGTCAAAGGCTTTAGCTAAGTCGCAGAATACCGCATGACCGACGTTAAGGCTGTGACAAAGTTTTTCCCAAAATGCAAATATACCCTTGAAACCCAAAATGTTCACCAGTTAGAAGTCCGTGGCCATTAAAGGATAGCATACTACTCTTAGTGAGTATTTCAATAATCAATAATATTGGAGAGGGTGACAATAAAATATACAGTTGAGGTTCGAATAATCCCCAGTCTAGCGCCGTTATGAATTAAAATCACTTCACCCAAAACTCGTAAACTGTTGCTACCAACGATTCTACAACATGGCTTCATAAATTCTCAAAAATTTTTATAGTAAGGCAATCATCTCCTGAACTATTTTTATTTTTTATCCCCACAATAACATTTCTAGGTTAATTACCATCAGTATCAAAAAAGGTAAAAGATTGGGTTATTGTACCATTTGAGAGGTAGTTAAGATGATCGGTATTACAGGGAGCTCTGATGTCAGTTTATCTACAATAGTGCAATAATAAATGTTTAGGGTGTTAACATCCAATTCTACAGGAGTCTTGCCCACTTTCTGTCTGAACTCACTGACCACAGAGCAGCATTATTTTTGTGTATTGCCAGCATTATGAATTATTTCCGAATAAGAGTTATTTTTTACTAATTTATCTGTATGTAGAACTGTATAAATGCAGAAATGGTTGTTGTCAGTAAACTTCTGAATTGATAAGACTTCCCTTAATTAGCTCTTCTGTAAATTCTCCCTACTCTTGCCTTCCTATTAGGAAAATAGGCACCTACTGGTATATTGCAGAAAATAGCTTCATGACCCGACAGACCAGCATTTATCACGGAATAAGTTAGTTTATTATCACTAAAATTTTAGCAGATATAATCTATAAGAGAAGAGGAATGTTTAATAAATCGAGTTTAATAATCGAGTTGGAGAGTCAATATGCATGGTTATACTATAAGAGACAAGCAAATTACTCAGTGGTAAAGTGTATACAGAAGAATAATCTAAAAAAAAATACATTGAAGTCCCTCGCTAAAAGAACCCTAGAACGGCATGACACTCCTGAAAGAAGCTCAAGATCAGCGGTCTCCAAACTACGGCCCTCGTGCCAAGTGCGGCCCGCGAGCCCTGTAAGAGTTTTTTTTTTATGTTAATACCTAGATATTTAAATCTATTTCATTTTCGTGTTTATCTGTTTGGATTAATTCCACGAGGCGATGATATTTGATACTGTCAACAGCTTTTAAGTGCATACAGTGCATGTATAATTTTTTAGCGAATTATTGCGACTGAAACTTAATTAAAACGAAAGTTGATTGTGGCTGAAGTAATGTAAGTTATGTACTTTATAAATAAGATGATTCCGATTTATTTAAAAAAAATTGTTTTAAATTATACTTGCAACACGCATTAAAAATTTGCATTTTTTTAGAGACAGGCCCAGTTTTTGGTAGTAGGCTGGGATTGCCTAAACAAAACAAAAGAAAATTGTTGTCATGTTAAATAAATTACTTATCAAAAACCTCTGGTTCGTTTTGAAGCTAGATTGGATAACCGCAACAATTATTTTAAATTTTATAATAAAAAATGGCTAGAAACCAAACGTTTTCTAATGAAGAAAAATACGACATGTTGCTCTGCTTTGCACATTCTAACGAAGATGTTAACGAGCTTCGGAACTATATTTATTAAGGAATGCTTAGCATTCGTCGTATTTTATAATAAATACATTTTTATGAAGCTGTTGGCGTTTTAAGAGAACGAAAACAACCCTGTGATATTACAGTTCTTAGAATGAAAAGAACTGTAGTTTATTTCGAATCTTTCAATAAGCCGCGAAGCAAAACCTATAACAAGGAAAACGAGGAAGGCGTAGTTAATGTTCTGGCGTCCATTGATGTAGTTGCTTCAAGTTCTTGCAGAAAAATCTATCAGCATGTAGGGTTCCAAAAAGCCGGGTGCAAAAAATTTTAAGGAAACAAGGTTATAAACCACTTAAATTCAGATTGGTGCAACACTGACATCCGGACGACGGGCAGCGTAGTATGATTTTCTGTAACTAGTATCTAGAAAAATGCGATAATGACCCTGACTTTTATAGAAAAGTAATATGGTCTAATGAGGCATATATAAGTAGCGCCGGAGTATTAAATAGGCATAATTCTAGATACCGGTCTCAAGAAATCCAGCATCGAATATTTTCTTGCGAACGACAGGGTTTGGATTTAATATTTCTTGTTTCATATTGGGTTCAAAAATAATGTATCGTATATACCAGGGGAGCTTAGATACAGACCGGTATTTCCAAATACTGGAACTTATTCTACCGAAATTACTCGATGCTCTGCCTTTGGCCTATTTACGCAACATAGATTTTCAGCAGGACGGAGCACCTCCTCATAATTCCGGTAGACTAAGGCAGTATTTGGAAAATAATTTTCTTGGAAAATGGATAAGGACCAATGGTCCTGTCAGATGGCCGGCGACATCGCCAGATCTCT
>JAUTXW010004058.1:0-68525 GCA_030620095.1 Kuschelorhynchus macadamiae | reverse complement strand
ATACATTATCAAGAACTATCTAATACAATCATATTGAACCAGAACAATAACTGAAAATAACACTAAAAAAATAGGCGTATAGCTACAACAAATATTGTAAATGATCTTGTCGAATTGGCGCAAATATTCCTGGTGTATTTCTTATTGTCTCACAGCCGGCTATAATTCGATTCCTCACGTCATCAACATTTTCGTTGGTAATGAAATAAACTAATGACTTAAGAAAACACCAAATGCAAAAATCTAGAGGATATAAATCTGGCGATCGAGCAGGGCAATTTTCCGTACCTGCCCTTCCTATCCAACGATGTGGATATACTGTATCTAAGTGATGACGAACATTAATGCTAAAATGGACTGGTGCACCATCATGCATAAACCATAAGTGTTTTCTCAGCGGTAAAGGATTTTCTTCAAGAAGAACATTTAACCCTTCCTGTAGGAAATTAAGGTAAGATTTGGCTGTTAGTGGTAGTGGGAGGAAATATGGACCGATTAAATGATTAAACTGGCCGACAAAAAAAAATTTTTTGTCGGCACAAATCAGAATAGCATAATCTAATAGAATGGACCTATCCAAATACGAAAATGATAAAAGAAAGATAGAAAGTTATAGCACGTAGGGTTTTCTTGTTAGAGTTGTAGAACCATATTGAATGTTACGATACTTAATATCTATAGAAAAAAATGATTTCAGAAAATTCTTAACCCTGTTTATTGACTATGTTTGCAGTTTTCGCCTATTAAACATACCATACATCTAAGAGAAAAGCAAACGAGAAAAATATTAACTTAAAACACTAATTAAACTTTATTTTTTCCGTTTATGAGGTGTCCTATCTTCAAAAACCAACTAGTCACCCATCATGGCTGGATCCCATCGTCCTTGGTACCGAATTTCCATTGTTCTGATATCTTGGTGAAACCTTTCACCCTGTTCGTTACTAACAACTCCCAAATTTTTAAAAATAAATGACAGATGGGAATGGAGGAAGTGAATTTTTAATGACATTCTGGCACCAAGCGCTTTATAGGCATCTAAGAGTTCATTAACTAATTGTTCATAATTTCCATCCATATTGTTGCCTAAAAATTCTTTTACTACATTAACAAATGAATTCCATGCTCTGAGTTCCTGCCTGGTAAGCTTTTCCATAAAATTGACATCGTCCAGCAATTTTTTGATTTGTGGCCCAATAAAAATGCCTTCTTTTAATTTGGCATCACTTAACTGGAGAAAGACTTGTAAATCCATCACCATCTTTATTCAAAGCCTTCACAAAGTTTTTCATCAGCCTAAGTTTAATGTGAAGAGGAGGCAAAAGGACATTTTTGGGATCAACAAGAGGTATAAATTTTACATTTTGAGATCCCGGTTGAAATTCGCTTCTTTTTGGCCAAATTTTTGTTACATTATGCTGATTTATTGCACGACTGTCCCATATACAAAGAAAACAGCAATATTTTGTAAATCCCCCTGAAGTCCCACTAAACCTCTATAACTTTTAAGTACCCACATATCTGCCATTCATACCTATTGTAGTTTATTTTATCCAAAATCGTGCACATATTTTCATAAATTTCTTTCATTGCAACTGAATGGGCAATTGGTATAGAGGCTTTTAAATTTCCATTATGCAATAACACAGCTTTTAAGCTATATTTAGATGAGTCTATGAATAAGCGCCACTCACGCGGAGAATGTTCAATATCAACTTCCTGCATTAAACTGTCTATATCAGTACACGCACACAACGAATTTTCGATACTATAGAATTCAGAAAACATAGCATTTATTTTTCTGAAATTCGTAATTTTTGTTTCTTAGGCCAATAGGTTCCATTCCTTAAGACGGGAACCCAGAAGTTCTGACTGTTGCTTGGATAACCTCAAATCACATACTAAATCATTTAATTTACTTTGAACAATCAAATGTGGCTCGCCGGAACTGGGACCTGTGATAAGAGTGGGAGCGGTGCACTGTTCTTCTGAGCTGCCTGATGATGCGCTATCTCCATTACATCCCAAATGAATAGCTTGCCAATTTAAAGGCGGAATCGGCACTGGCAAATTTGCATTATGAGGAACAGGCCGTATGGCAGATTGCAAATTTGGATATTCTATATTGTGCTTTCCTTTTTTGGAATAACCTTCAGTCTTTGTCAGGCAAAAATAACAATCGTCAGAATGATTGGTGGGTTCTCGCCATACCATTGCAACTGCAAAAGGCATACGTTTTCTCTTTCCCTTCATCCACTGTTCCAATGATACACTACAACTAACACAGCACACATGGCGAGCCCACTGATTATCTTGATCCCCAATTAACACACCAAAATATTTAAAGTAGGCTTTTTTTACATTTTCGGAAAATGGCCTGGCTTGTGATTTCACCAGAAATTCTCCACAAATATAACAAAAATTTCGCAACTTCGGCGCGTTTGACTCGACATTCTCGTCTTCACATAGACTTGCTTATCGATAGACAGAGAACCACTCAATTCGAAACTCAACAGAAGAGTGATGTTTAACGTTTATTTTATGTCTAATGTTGTAAACAACCCGGTCTAGGTAATTTTTCCATTGTAAAATGGACCCATTTTAGCCGCCCCACAATAAAATTGTTTACCTGTCAATATAAAAGGTTCTAATTAGGCTATTAAAAAATGGTACCTATTATCCGAATATTTTCGAAAACTCAACAGAAGAGTGATGTTTAACGTTTATTTTATGTCTAATGTTGTAAACAACCCGGTCTAGGTAATTTTTCCGTTGTAAAATGGACCCATTTTAGCCGCCCCACAATAAAATTGTTTACCTGTCAATATAAAAGGTTCTAATTAGGCTATTAAAAAATGGTACCTATTATCCGAATATTTTTTTTATTATTGGGAGGGTATTTCCATTGTGAAAATAATGAGCTGGCCTGTGTTAGAAAAATCTTGTCGGCCAGTGTTATTGGAGAAATGTTAGTTGGATTGTATTTTTTCCAAATCGACTTACTGTGATGTCTGTTACAACTTCCTTAGAGATGAATTGCCACAATATGGAAGCTGTGGTATTAAGAATGAGAGTTTTAAAGTGGTTCACGCATGACGGCGCTCCCCCTCACTTTGCAGTACGTGTTAGAAACTATTTAGATCAATAATATCGATGAATATGTAAAGGCCCCCCCCCGTTCGCCGGATCTGAATCCATTGGATTTTTATTTCTGGGGTCATCTTAAACAACTTGTTTATGCCAATCATATTGAAACTGAAGAAGGCCTACGATTGTGTATTAATAATGGTTTTAATACTATTCGCGCCAGCTCCGAAATTTTCCAAGAGACAATTTAGCACGTCGGATACATGGGTATTTACTGGTTCATGGAGGACATTTTCAGTAGTTATTTTATTTGACTTTTGTTCATGTGAGTTCATTATTGAAAGTTTTTAAATCATTTATTGAAATGATTTTTTTTGTTGTACTAATCAGGAAATTCGTGTAACATTAGCAATTAAATCACTTTTTACTCGAAACCTCGAAAAAGTAATTTCCTTCAAATTAATTTTTACATCGACAGGTCCGTATTTCCGATTTTTACGAAATTAAAGTAATCTTTACGCAGATCTCCGCCAATGAACTAATATCATGCTTAAAATTTGTCCAAAGTAAAGTGCTCTAAGCTCTCATTAAGGTTAACAAATATCATTAGAAGACAGAAGCGACATACAAAAAACTTTTATTTCAGATTTTCGAGTTAAAAATAAGTAAGTAGTATCCCCACTCATTTTGTCATTGTTACAACGATTAAAACAGTTTATTTTTTGTGATTTTTTATTTATTATATTTGTGTGGTCCATGAACATGCAATAAAGTGGTTTTTATTTTTTTTTCTCGAAAACAAAGCCAGATACGAAAGCACCTCAAGGGAAAGAAGTTGTTCCTTTAGTTATTTAATCCGAAAAAATATAAAAATTACACAAAAAGTCAGTGGCGTATAGTTTTTCTCAATAATTTTGGACTGGGCTTAATAATTTGTATCTATTTACGCCTAAATAAGTCTCTTGTCAGTACAAATAAGGTCCAAATAAAATAAATAAATAAAAACCAAATTTCAAAAAAATTGAATAAAGGAAATTTAAAATAAAAATAAAAAGCCGATTTAAAAAATATTAAACACTCTGTATTTTGAAAACTAAGCGACATTCGAAAAAAATTTATACTGCACTTTCTCTTAAAATTAAGTGAGGATTCTCATATATATATATATATATATATATATATATATATATATATATATATATATATATATATATATATATATATATATATATATATATATTTATATTTAGAAGCGCCTATCGACATAGGAATTTGTTTTTTTTTGGCAGATGGATGGTTTATAGTATTTACGAATTAAATATTTTAATTTATTAAATTATAATAGATATTGCTGAGATTTTTTATATTTGCCTTGTTGTTTATTGAATGGACGTGTTTTTTCATATAAATCATTTCCAAAAACTCTCGTTTATTTTGGTTCGGTGCAAAACGTTCGAATATACGTCTTTAAATCAATTAAACAATATCTACTTTCAACAAGATGGATTGGCACTCATGGACCGATAAGACGCCATCACAATCACCAGATCTTTCCCTCTTAGGTTTATTTTTATGTCTGTTTTGCAAAATAAGATTTACAAGACTCGCCATCGTTCTATAAAAGAACTTCGTTGGAAAATTTGGCTTTCAGTTTTTGCAACATCGTTCAATATTTATTCCCAATACATTAAAAAGAATTACAAAATTGTGTGAATATGTCATTCGAGAAAACGGCAACCACTTTGAACAATTCTATAGTTTAAATAAGGTGTTTTTTTTTTAATCTTTAATTTTATAAGCACATATAAAATTGTTATGTCATTTTGTGAGAGGGAATCAGCCGTTAGGTTTTACCATTTTCTTGGCTTGGCACACCCTGTATATGTGGTCAAAACTCCCTTTATAACTGACGCGCGAAACTGTGTGTGAACCAAAATGATCAAATGAAAGCCATTACCGAAGACGTTTTCAAGGATTTTATCCGGTGGCCCTCGGACGCCCTCGAAAACCCATTCAGAGAGAGGTGTCAGAGAATCGTGTGTTGTGCCTCGCACCTGATCCTAAGTACCTCTTCTCGAAGCCTTTATTCTCTTTCTCAAAAACACTGTTGATCTAACGGCGATTTTCGGTTCAACGGGAGATTTTCGGATAAGGAACAAGGTAAATATTTAAACAGGTAATATTTGTGTTAATTAGTCGGGGCTTTAAATAACAAACAACTTGAAAAAATACGAATACAGGGTGTCAATAGATCACTTTTGGGTTGTTTAATTCCCTCCTAATCGTAAAGAAACCACTTTCCCAGGTTTTTAGAGATTTTCACATTTTAGGATCCTTATAATGCCAAAAATGTTTTCTCAATTCCGTCGGTCTGTCTGTCTGTCTGCCTGTTCGTGGCAAAGCAAAAAACTTACTTACCCAATTAACAAATTATGGTCAAAAATAAAGGGTAATATCGGATTGACGTGGTAAGATTGTAATTGCGTGCATACATTTTTGTAGAAATCCAACATGGCGGCCTAGTGAAATGTTAAAAAAATATATTACTAAAAGCTACTTATCTAATTTATCTCAAATGTTGCACAAAAATCTAGTAGGTATTATGCAGGAATTAATTCGTAAATATTTGGTATGAATGCAAGATGGCGAAACAAGATGGCCACTTAATAAAACATTTAAGAAATGAGCCTGGAAAAATTGCTTACTAAATTGATACCAAATTTTATGCAAAAAGTAAGTGTGATGTAGAGATGATCTAGTAAAATTGTGGTACGAATTCAAAATGGCGAAACACTATGGCGGTTAAATAAATTGTAATACATACATACAGGGTCTTCTATTGAGAAGAAAAAGCTCGGAGAATTCGAAAATTGTAACAAAAAACAATTGAATGAGAAAGTCAAACATAAAAACGGAAATAATTTTGCTACCTATTTAATTGAATATATTCATATGAAATGCAGGTGATCCGTTTTTTTTGTTTGACTGGCATTATAAGATAGCTTATCAAAAACTAAGATAGGAATGTGAAAGTTTTTTTGCTCTAGGTCCAAGCGTTCAGGTGCTATGATGGCTCAAAGAAGCAAAAATGTCAATTTCAAACATCAATAAATCAAAAACAGTTGAAGATAGACATATAGTACACTTAGACCATAGAATCTAAAAATGTAATAATATATAGGGTGTTCCGTTTAAAACACGCAATATCCTTGGCGTAAGTCGTTTGTTTCTCATTCATTTGTTTTTTTTGTTTTTTGAATTTCTTGAGAAATACGGGGAAAGTAAAAAAAATTCGTTTTTCCTCCTCAATGGAAGACCCCGTACATACAAACATTCATTCACTTACCATACCTATTTAAATAAAACCACTGCTTCGATTTTAATTTAGAATAAGAATAAATTTATTTAGCAATAAATGTTTACAATCAACATAACAATATCTTAAATTTAAAATAGCATTATTTGTATTGCACACATATTTTGCCGAGGCACCTAGATGTTAAGAAAATAGTAACATCTGTATATGCATGTATCATTAATTACAATCTAATTCTTTAAAAAATATAGTGTTATCTTATGTTATGTACATATATATTATTGGCACACACAACCAAAAAAGAAAATAATTAAGTCATAAGCCAAGAACAAAAAAAAACAAGTTTTTGATTTTTACTAACATTAAAATTAGCTATTGGTGATTGCTCTCTGTATCCTATGACGATTTTCAACAATGAAAATTTTTGATTAAATATTTTAATTTTGTTTATGTTTTTGATTTCATTTGGTAGAATATTGTAACATTTGGGACCTAAATAATCAATAAATTTTTAATTTATGTTCTTTCTGTTATTTGGTATTAACAGGTGTTTATTTAGATTGTTCCGTGTTTGGTGTTGATGATGCACAAATTTTTTTAGTGCTTCCCTTTTGTGAATGTATGGACATATTGAATGCATATACAAGCAGCTAACATCGCAGATGTCTATGTTATACAGTTGAGTAGTCGGGTACAATCTATTTCTTCTAAAAATTATTTATAAAATGGTGTTTTGTATGACAGATAAAGGATGTAATTTTTTTTTATATGCCCCACCCCACACGATTATTCCGTATCTCAATAGAGATTCGACCAAGGATTTGTAGACCATTGTTAGCAGTTTTGCGGTTAGAAATTCCCTCAAAAGGTAAAATTTTTGAATTAAATATCGAGTTTATTTCGTGAGATATGATATATGTTTAGTTTTTGTTAAATTTAGGGATAATTTAAACGGGTCAAGCCATTGTTTATCTTATCTTTAACTTCTTTCCAACCATTTTCACTAAAAACTAGTACTGTATCATCCGCATATGATATAATTCTGCCATTGATGTTTAGGTTTAGTAAAGAGTTTATGTAGGTTATAAAAAGTATAGGTCCTAAAATTGTTCCTTGTGGCACTCCTATTTTTATTTTCAATGGTTTGCTGAAAGTATGGTCTAGTTTTAAAAACTGGTCTCTGTTAGATGGGTAGTTAGAAAATAGCTCCAGAACTTGTCCCCTTATTCCATAATGCGATAAAACTTCAATTAATTTTTTGTGTGGCACGGTATCAAAGGCTTTTGAGAGGTCGATAAACACAGCAATGGTTTTTTTATTAGTATTCAGGTTATTTGTGATTTCAGAGACAAGCGAATACATGGCATCTGCTGTGCTTAACCCCTCCCTGAATCCAAATTGGTTAGTGGATAGAACTTTATGATCTTCGAAGAAGTTACTTAATCTGTCTTTGAAACATTTCTCAAAAAGTTTTGCAAAATTATTTATCAGGCTAATTGGGCGATAGTTTTCTATTTTGTTTTTTTCGCCAGCTTTGTGAATTGGTACAATCACTGATTCTTTAAAAAAACTGGGTATTTTACCTGTTTGAAAAATTAAGTTTATTATATGTTCTAGTGGCTTAGTTATAGCACAGGTCACAAGTTTTCTTTTTTTCGATACTCCAGTATACTATTTCTTAAATTTTGATTTTATTTGTTATAAATTTATTTTTATTTTATTATTTATATTATTTTTTGTTTATTTACATAAACATAAAAAATGAATTTTGTTATTCATTATTTTCATCATAAAAAGAAAGCGTTTATTCTAGGAAATGGAATTTTACCGGATTCCTAAACATTTAATCAGGTCGCCATTTTATTTTGCCATATAAAATTGACAATATTTTATCAATTCATTCCTGTTTCACACTTGATTTTATTACAAATATTCAACTTAATTGGATAAGTAGTATTTTGATGATAATATTTTAAACATTTAATTAGACCGGAGGCCGCCATTTTCTTTCTTCATAATGGGTGGTCATCACAATTTTACCAGTTTGTTACGCCATCTTGGAGTCGTGCCAAAAGTTTTACCAGTTTATATCTATATAACACTTGATTTTTGTGCAAAATTTGAAAACAATCGATGACGTAGTTTACGTCGATTCTTTTATATTTTATTAGGCCGTCAATTTGCTCCAACATCTTGGATTTCTACCAACATTTTACCAGTTCATCCCCGTATTACAACTAATTTTTTTCAAAATGTTACTATCTCATCCCTATATGAACCTTAATTTCTGACCAAAATTTGAAGTCAATTGGATAAGTAGTTTTTTAGCTAAGTCGCGAACAGACCGAGCGACAGACAGACACAACGACCGAATTGAGAAAACATGTTTTTCAGCATCTAGGGACCCTGAAACGTGAAAATCTGAAAAAATTTGGGAGGGTGACGTTTTCACGAATACAATACTTTACGAGAAAAGTGTATTAATAACTTAACGATTCATTAGAGGCTCAGTAATTAAATTAAATTAAATTGAAAGTAGTTGAATTACTTTACAAGTATTTAAATCACTAGAGACATTAAACACAATTGCACCGGTCAGACGTAATTGAACTGCTTTTAAGTAATTGAATTATACTTTCAAGTAATTCAAATACTCTTAAGGTTATTCAATTACTTCACAGTAATACTTTTTTCAGAATTATGGTAATTGGAATTTTAATTTTCAACTACTTTTGAAAGTAATTAGTAATTGTAATTGGATTACAATTAAAAACCAAAAAGGAAACTAAAAATAACATCTGTATTAAAAACTCAGTTAACGTGGACGCATCGAAAATGGGACGGCCTGTACAGTATAAGGTAAATGCGGGACTGATGGCGAAAGATACTAACGTAATTGGAAAACTAAATTTTCCTCGACGATGGCCGTTCTGTTTGTCTAATCAAACTCACATTAAATTACCAATTAGTCCGATGTTCGGGTAATGCCCCTAATGAGCCATTGATCCTCATTAGGCACGCATCGTTCCTGTGTTGCCGCTTCTATCGGCCGACAATTTTATAATTATTACCTCCGCCCGTGAAGGAAAATCGAGCCTCTGATTGGCTTCGTTACGGACGGTGCCTTTGCGTGCGTCCGATATTGTCTGGATCAACTCACTCGGTTTATTTCGACATGTACCTTTTTGCCAGTTTCCCCATTTCGTAGTTTTTTGTTAAATTATAATTTATCATTGAATGCAAATATCTGATGAATATATTGTTATAGTATATTATAAAACGGACATGGAAAGTGGCATATAACAGACGAGTGTGATGTTTCACACGAGTATGTTGGTGCTCTTTCCAGGTTGCGATTCTCCTGACAATATGCTACTTTTTCGTAAAACTAAAGACGCCGTTAACAAAATTATCATAGCCCTTTTAGTTGTTAAGATACGGGGCTAAAATGAAAAGGTTGCATCTTCAGGCACCCCTCGTATCTTAAATACCAGATAACTTATCGAAAATATGAAAACTGTTTCTTATATAACTTTTCCCGTAGAACTCAATTCCGTCTTCGGAATTAGTATACAGGGTCAGGTCAAAAAGTTATCGGACCCTACTTTATTTTTTTAAATGGAACACTTTTTATATTTATAGACTATAAAATTTGTTTTTTTTTACCTTTTTAAAAATATATACTTTTTCTCAGAAACACACAAGTAAATAAATATTCTGAAATTAAATGCATAATTAAATAGTAGGCCATGAAAAACAATAATAAACAATTGAAAGTTACATATTACTAACGAAGAATTGAATACCTTGCATATAGGTATGTTCTTATATAAAAATGCCTATGGGTCATTTTATTCAAATATTTATTCAAATTTTTCGTATACCGGTTTTCAAAAATTATTTATTTTTATTTTTCGTTTAAATATATGTTGTTGCTCTCAAAATAGTAATATCAATATATCCTGAAAAGCGCAGAGCTTAAATGATTTTTATTTTTTTATTTTTAACTAAAATTGAAAATTGTTTGTAACGGAAGTAAGGTGAACGATTAACGTAAGTGAGTGTTTTCCAAAAACAATATATTAATTATTTAAAAATATATTTAAAGCAAAATAGGGTAACTTTCTTACAAAAAAGTAATTTCGGTAACTCAAACCAACGATAAATTGATAAAAACACATATTTTAAATAAGTATGAATAAACAAAACATAACTACCGGAAGTCGTATATGATTAAGGTAAATGAGTATTTCTCAAAAACAAATTTAATAATTGTATAAAAATGTATTTAACCTTAATTAGCTTTATTACTAAAACTAATTCTTTTCGTTTCTGTTCTTCATAGAGAATAGGGTTGTTTGGTATTTGTACAGGGTGTCCGGATTTGGTTGCAAAAGCAGGGTATCTCGCTTATTTTTAAAGATAGAACCTTGCGGTTTTTACGAACCTGAGCTAATTTTTTGTGAAACTCATGAAGCCGTAAACAAAATTTCATAGCCATATTCGTTTATGAGATACAGGGCGAAATAGAAAATGTTGCATTTTGGGACCCCCCTCGTATCTCGGTTATCCTTTAACTTAACGCTGCTTTGCAGTTTTTACGCTGGATCCAGTCGCGTAGTCATATTTTTCATTTGAGTTGTTATTTTTTAGATATGACCCAAAGTTGTGTTTTTTTAAATGTGACACCCAGTATATTTGTCCAGAAATTGATTTGTCCTTTTAAAAGCTTCTTAAAAATATATAATAGTATGGGTCTATTTTAATAAACAACAACAAAAATCCTAATTTGTATAATTATCATCCCAAATTTTGCAGTAGGCCATGCAAACAATGCTGCCTTTTATTTAGTCGTTAACAATATCTACATCCTAACAATAAATCAAAATAAATATGTAATTAAATCTATTTATCGAAATATGTATTGATAATTTCGCACCAAAAAAGTACCACCTACCTAGATTTATGTAACACAAGAACAAAACAGTAATAAATTTTTATTTAACAAGCCTTTCAGCAAAAATCAACTGTCGTATAAGAACTAAACTAACCAAGGAAATCAAAAGAACTGTTCAAACTGATTTCCATTTTGTCCTATGCATGCTTCGCACAATTTGCGTATTCGTTTTAGGGAATTAAGCAAAATAACGAGATGATTTTGTAAATAGCGAAAATTTTCTCTTATTGCATTTCCTAAATCTTGGACATTATCATAGTGGTCTTTGTAAATTCTATTTTCCAGATATCCCCATAGAAAGAAATTTAAAATCGACAAATCTGGTGACCTAGAGGGCCATCTTATAGGTCCATTTGTTCCGATCCATTGATTGGTAAAATTATTGTCCAAAAATAATCTCGTCATTCCAGAATTGTGTGCAGGAGCACCGTCCTGTTGAAAATAAATTTCGTTAATTCGCGCTAAAGAAACATCGTCAAGTAATTCAGGTATAGCTGCCTCTAAAATTTCTATATAGCGATTGGCTGTTAGATTTCCCTCAAATATATAAAATATTATATGTGTTCCTAATATGAAGCAGGACACATTAAGACCAAACCTGCCCTGCTGTCTTCTGGGAAATATTTGGTGTTGATTTTCCTGGGACTAGAATCTACTATTGTGCCTATTGAGTATACCAGAATTACTGAAATGTGCTTCGTCTGACCATATAACCTTCCTTTCAAAATGTCTAACCATATCGCATCTTTCTCGAAACCAATTGCACAAGACTACCCGACGCTCGCATCCCCTGGCTGTAAGTGCTGCATGAGCCTAAATTTGTATGGGTGGCATTTGTGCTTTTTAGAATTTCTTAAACTCTAGTTTTTGGAATCCCTATGCTCTTTTTACTGGCCCTACAAGAGTTTGTAGGGTAAGCTTCTGCATTAGCCAAAACCGTAATTTCCTCAGCCTCCTGATTTTCTTTATTATATGTTTTCGTACGAGGTTTGATAAATGATCCGTGATTAAGTAAATTCTTTTTTATCCGATGAAAAGTGGATATATTAGGTTGCCTCCTTTCTGGATATCTAAATAAAAATTAAGCAATAGTATTTCAACATACTTAAAAATTAACTATTTACCTGTTAAAATACATCTCAGAAGCCGCTTCAACATTTTCATTACTTAATATAAAACAAGCTAACATATCGTACTTTTCATGTATCGAAGAATCGTTCAATGTTCGAAAGTTTGGTTTTCTTCCATAATAATACAAATTTATTTTTACACAACAAATAAATACAGAAAACTAGCGCTATATTTTATATACGCGTACAAAATTGGGAAATGTCATTTGCTTCCAAGAAAACTGCATCGTTTTGCATGACCTACTGCAAAATTTGGGATGATAATTATAAAAATTGCGATTTTTGTTGTTGTTTATTAAAATAGACCCATACTATTATATATTTTTGAGAAGCTTTTAAAAGGACAAATCAATTTCTGGACAAATATGCAGGGTGTCCCATTTAAAAAAAACACAACTTTGGGTCATATCTACAAAATAACAACTCAAATGAAAAATATGACTACGCCACTGGATCCAGCGTAAAAAACTGCATAAGCAGCAATTTTTCCCTTTGCGTTAAGTTAAATGATAACCGAGATACGAGGGGGGTCCCAAAATGCAAAATTTTCTATTTCGCCCTGTATCTCATAAACGAAGAAGGCTATGAAAATTTTGTTTACGGCTTCATGAGTTTCACAAAAAATTAGCTCAGGTTCGTGAAAACCGCAAGGTTCTATCTTTAAAAATAAGCGAGATACCCTGCTTTTACAACCAAATCCGAACACCCTGTACTCGTAATTTTCTCATACATTCCTATGACCTTTGATTTTTTATTTGTTATTTTTTGTCACTTTTATGTTTTCCTGCCATTTTCTTCCTATATATATATATATATATATATATATATATATATATATATATATATATATATATATATATATATATATATATATATATATATATATATATATATATATATAATAGAAACACAAATAATAGTTACACTTTTTTTAGAATCTATATCACTTATGTTAACATTTCTCATATCCGTTAATCACACAATAAACGGAACTGAAATTAACGGTGATGAGAATTTTGCTCTAAATACCCACCTAAAACTCTTGAGATGTTAAAAAAATTAATTTATTTTATAAACTAATACATGTGCCAATATGACTTAACTAAACATGAACAACTAAATATTTTTTTATACATACCTTACCTCTTTCTACCACTTACCACTAGTGAGGCACTATGCTTGACACAAGGGCAGTTCTAAACAAATTTAGGAAATAATATAATAAAAACAACTCGCGTCTTTCACTAACCGGCCATTAAACAGAATGAACATCTAGCAAGCGCCAAGGTAGCATTCAGTTCAACAATGGTGTCATCTATAATTTTTGTGCAAAATTATATGCAAGTTAACGGAAATGATAATTGTAGCTGGGACAAGTGAAACGTTAATATTTTTACTTAAATATAAATAATTTCAGGGCTATATGCTTTATTACAATAACAAAGAAAATGGTTTTCCTTCAATTCATATTAAATATTATAGAATATTTTAAGATTTTGTGGTAATTGCAAGTAAGGGCACAATTGACTTACGTGAGGTCTCACGTACTATTAACCGACAAAAACTACTGAAATTAAAAAAAAAAACAATCAAAATAGATATAAATTCTTGTTATATAAATCATAAGTTTAATTTTTATTAACTAAAATGTGAACTTTGATAAGACCGATACATACTAAATTAAAGGGACCACAAAATGCACATTTCGAATGAAATTACCCCTATAGAGTTTTTTAATAATAGTAAGTTTGTAACAACAGTTTTATAGCATAAAGTAACAATATAACAAGCACAAAAAAACACAAGAAAAATGAAAAAACAAATTTTTAAAGGTGATGCTTAAATTGACGACCATTTACTCTAATGCAAAATTGGCACCTTTTTGTAATTCTTTGAATAGCGTTAAATAAATTGGTCTCATTCGCAGATTTCGAAAGGCTAAATGAATTGCCTCTCGATGTTCTGCTATGCCGTCATATCGTGTTTTATAAATTACATTTTGTATATAGCCATTTAAAAAAAAACTAAAATTGAGAGATCTGGAAATGTAGAGGCCCTCTAACAGGTCCGTTGGTAGCTATCCATCTTTGAGGAAAGTTATTATCAAGACATTCCCTTAAGATCCTAGAGTTGTGACTTGGGGCACCATCTTCTTGTTGTAGGTAAACACCATTATATTGAGCTAATGGAATATTTTCGAGCAGTTTTGGAATAACTTCCTCAATGATTTCTAAGTATTTACATGCTGTAAGAGCTCCTTCAAAAATCCTATAAACTGTATGTCTGCCTAAAATAAAACATGACACCCCAACTCCAATGCATCCTTGTTGTGCCCTTTCAAACATTAAATGCTGATTTTTACTATGCCAGTTCCTGGTATTGTGACGATTAAATATCCCGCACTTGAAAAAAGGCATTTGCCTGACCAGATAACAAGTCTGCCAAATAAATCGTTGACATCGATTTGTTGCAAATACCACTGGCAATTGCTCGGCGTTCGGCATCGTTAGGATGCAAATGTTGCACTAAATTAAATTTCTATGATGATATATTTCTTCAAGATCCGCTGACCGTCAGTTTTTGGCACACGAACTTCCTTCTCAATTTTTCTATATGAGGACGAAGGTGTTGCTCCTATATATACCAAAACATCTATCTCTTTTCTTCCCCTGTTCTCGTTGTAAAACGACCAAATATCTCAAAAAACGTTTGCCTTCTTTCTGGATATCTAAGAAGCAAAAACTTATAATACAGATTTTCATAGCTATAATAGCTTACTTACCTTTGGAAATATAATTCCGAGGCTTCTTCAGAATTTTCATTACTCCGTATAAAACATACCACATATACACCATAATTTTCATACGCTGCCATTATTCCAAGGAATTGATATATATATATATATATATAGATATAATCGGATGCGGTCTTATCGTGTGGGTCCAAAGGTCACCAACATTATGAATCAAATCAGAAAACACAGTGAATACCAAAATGTTGTGTGATTCTTTTATCGAGCTATTAAATCCCTGATGGGCTATTTACAAATATACAGGGAGAAAGAAAATATATTTTTTTTATTATATTACGCAATATTATTAAGATAGCCACTTAATATTATTTTATATATTAAATGCCGAGGGACTAAATAACTTATAAATCGACATGCTACCCGATTTTTCTTCAAATCAAGAAAGTTGATGACAGTCGCTCGAATCTGAAAGTAGCGTTGGTTTAAAAAAATAACTTCACCAACTGTTAGAGAAGGAAAAGTGCCCAGGGGTGAAGTGAGAGCTATTTTTATTCATCGTTTAAATTTTACTAAAATTTTAGAAAAAATATATTGAAATGATATGATATTATATTTATTGTAAGCTAGAACATAAAAAACTAAACAGCAAAAGAATTAGCAGGAAATAGGACACTAAAGAAAGAGTTTATGCTTTATTCTTTGCTGTGCTATTTCCTGTTACTCCATTCATTGTTGTGTAAAAAAGCAGGGATGATATAAAAAAATGATATAAATAACAAAGAAATTGTTTATTAATTAATTATTGGTGTCGAGTGAACTCTTGGAAATGTCTACCATCATGCTCGATACATAGACGGAGTCTTTCTACTGTAGAATTTACTGCAGCTTCTACTTCTGCAGCTGGTATCCTCTGGATTGCGTTTCTAATTCGGTTGATGAAGTCCTCCCTTGTTGTTGGTCTATTTTGGTATACCAAATCCTTAAGGCGACACCACGTAAAAGTCTAGACACGTCAAATCGGGGAACGAAGGGGCCAGGGAAATATACCGCCCCTACCTATACAACTTCCGGGAAAACGCCCATCTAGGAACCGTCTGACATTATTTGAGTAGTGAGCTGGGCAGCCATCATGTTGGAAGAATAGGGTGTCTTAAGTCGATGCCCTGAAGCAAAACTAGCAGCTGATTTTCGAGAAAATCTAAATAAGTCCACCCATTTAGTGAATTATCGAAAATTACTGGGCCGATAATTCAGTTGTTTATTATGCCTCACCAAATGTTGACGCTCCAACGACCTTGACTCTGGACTTCTCGCATCCAGAGAGGATTGTGGTCCGACCAATAATGCAGGTTATGCAAGTTCACTTTCCCATCGGAACGGAAAGTAGCTATATAATAAGTAATATGTGGATTTAGGGATTTTCGTGTATACAAATTTCAATTTTTGAGTTAATTTAATGTTTTATGGAAATCTAAAGATGATGTGGAAGTAGCGATTTAATTTGCATCATTTTATTCTCAAAATTTTTCAAATTTTAGGTTAAGATGAAATGGTGGATTAAAATCACTTTACCATTGACACTTTCTCCTCTACAATTCGGTGCAGTTAGGTTTTTAATCCGACTGTTTCGGATTCGAGCGATCATCATCAATTTTCTTAATTTAAATACGGACCTAGTTTTTTTTATTTCACTATCTTATACCCTTCATAACCACAAAATAAAATGTGACAAAAGAGTTATATCATACCATTTGATTTTTTTAAGAATATCCGTATTATTTGAGGAATTCCGGAAAAACACCATCTAGCGACCTGTAGCAAAATAAATTTTGTGACCGTTAATAGCACCGCAAATAGAGCGAAAAAGGCCCTTTTTTTAAGACCAAGTTTAATAACATCGGTTCATTCAAAACAGAGATATCAAAGTTTGAAACAAAAATGAAATTACGCCGGAAGCCCCTTTTTCGATGTCGGATGGAAGATCTGAATCGCTCCTGTTGAAAATGTATGAAACTCGTTCCAAACCTTGTGACAAACTACAAATTGTTTACAGCATTATTTTCTCTTTTTCTAACAAAAACTTCGTTACTTAGTTGCAATGGTATAGTAAGTACAGGTAACAGAGGTAATTTGTTGTAAAATATTTGATAGGTAATCTTTTCATTAAAATGTAGATTATATTATAACTATAACGGATAAGATTGTGGATAAAATTTTGTGCGATACACGTGGGATATACGGTTATTATCATACTTGGGTGGTTGCACAACCACACGCGTATGTTAATAATGCTTTTATCCCTTTGTTCTATTTACTATTTTAAATGCATCGCACTTGACCATGATATTTCTTTGTGAGGTTGGTAAATTATGTTTACTAAAATATGAAATGTTATCGTTATTGTAAAAATTAGTGTTCTCCGAAAAGATCCAACTTAGTCACAAATTAACTTATGATCAGCAACATCGCATCCTAATATGACAGACATTTATATAACCTCTCAATACACAAACTGAAATTGAAATATATCATAATAATGAATTAAATACCATATTTTTATCAATATTACCCGCAAGATTTTCTATAGTATAAAAAATAAATAAAAAAGCAAAACTACTTTTTTTAGTGGCTAGTTTTCCAAATCTTCCGGCGTTACAATTATATTTATTACTATTTTAGATTAAAAGGACGTTACTTTTTTTTAGAGTTCCCATTCCTAACCTTTTAGAGCTACGATTTTTCATATTTATTACTATCCTGGTTTGGACTTTTTAATTCCCTCGTAAAGAGTAATATGGTAACATTTTGGTAAAAATCCAATATGCCGAAACAAAATGGCAGCCTAGTGAAAAATTATTATTAAAAAACTGCTTATCCAATTTATCTCTACACCAAGTATTATGTTGGAATCAATTGGTAACATATTGGTACGAATCCAAGATGGTCGAACAAAATGGCGGCCAAAAAATTGTTTGTAATCGTGAGAAAAACACCCCTTCAAAATATGTTTTACAAATTCCTTCGGTCCGTCTGTCGGTTGTCTGTCTGACTGTCAGTTCAATATATAATATTTGGGTAAAAATCCAATAAGACGAAACAAAATGGCGGTCTAGTGAAATGTTAAAATAATTATTATTAAAGAACTACTTATCCAAAATATCGCAAATTTTGCATAAACATCAAAGTATTATGTTGGAATCAACTGGTAAAATTTTGGTACAAATCCAAGGTGGCGTAACAAAATGGCGGCATATGGGGATGACCTGGTAATAATTTGGTAAGAATCCAATATGGCGAAACAAGATGGCGGATAAATAAAATGTTTGTAATTCACTTCTCAAGTTTCACATATCTCCACGTTTTAGCGTCCCTAGATGTCTTTCAGTTCGCAGCATAGCTTAAAAACTACTTACCCGATTGACTTCAAATTTTCGTCAACAATTAACGGTCATATGGGGATGATCTGGTAATATTTTGGTTAAAACCCATTACAGTGAAAAAAATGCGGCCTTGTGAAATGATAAAAAAATTAATATTAAAAAACTAATTAATCCAATTTATCTCAAATTTTGCACAAACATTAAGTATTATGTTAGAATCAACTGATAAAATTTTGGTACGAATCGAATATGCCGAAACAAAATGGAGACATAATAAAATATTTAAATATTTAGTTTAGTTTAGCTGCGAAATGCTAATTTTTCATGGGCTAAATACCATATTTTGTTTCTTACACCTGGCAACCCTGCAGGGCGGACTCTTTTTTTCATAACGCCTTTGATGCATTTATATTGTTATTGGTCGTCTCTGAAAACGATTGCAAATGGGACACCCTGTATTCATTCTGTCAAAAGCCAGCGGCTATTATAGTCTGCAACAGAAATAGTAACAATATATTCAGTAAAGTGCAGCAAAAAAATCATAATGCAGCAGAAAATTACCATTTGCGTATGGAAGGAGGTCGGGCGCACAACGACAACATGATTAGGCGTTTTCAGCATGCCATTTTCCTACGTTAATTATGTCAAATTAGTACAGGTAAGGTGAGTGACAGCCGCGGGTGTTCGGGTGTTATTAATTCGTTAAAAAATAAACGGAAATGTAAGTGGATAATTAATTTGTCGACGATTTTATCTGACAATGAAAATCTATCGTCATCTTGGCAAACACCGCGCTGTGTCTTGCGATAGTAACGAGGCGTTCGTCATTGTTCTATGGGCCTTTGTCGTTTTAACGAGACGTGCTTAGTGGCGTTGTAATTAGAAGAAGTGGTCAATAAATTATAAAAAGACCGGTGAAAATAACAACTATGATCGATAAAGTTTTAAAAAATTGTCTCTAGGCTATTACTTCCCTCATAATTTCGAACCTATATTTTATAATCAATAAAATGTTGTTATTTCTAATTGTTACTATGCCAACCGGAGATTATTTCCGGAAATTTCCTTGTCTAAATTTAACATTTTTTGACATTGACAGTGTTGTAATAATGAAAACGTATCCCATTAGTCATACTCATTTTCTTTATTAACATACAATCACAATGAATGGTGACAAAACAACGTCAAACAGAGTTTAGGTACTACAATTTAGTCTACATAAAAAACTGCCGATATAATAAAAAAAATAGTACAACATATAGAATTCTAGAAGCACAACAATTTTAAAATTTAAGGTTACATGAGACACAATCACAACTGTTTAAAACTTGCAGCCTCAAATTAAAAATCAAAGCCAAATAAATAATAACACTTTTTCCAGCAAGAAGTTGGTAACAATTTTGCGGAATTTTTGTACGTTATTAATTTGTTGTATGTTATATGGTAACGACCTAAATGCCTTAACAGCCCTGTATAGTAGGCCGCGCTCAAAGTATGTAGAATAGTGTGATGGAATACTAAGCTGATCCCTGTTTCTGATCACAACAGACATGGTCTCGGCATAACCATCTGCATTTGTACAAAATAAGTTTGGATGTCCTTTATCAAAAGTTACTAATGATAATAAATATAGGAAAGGCAATGTCAGTACCCTGAATCTGGCAAAAATACGTCTACGGGAAGTTCTTGGATGCACTTCTACATGATTGGTAATGATTTTGAAAATAGCCAATTCAGTGGACATTTTAGGTCAAAATCCATATTGTTGATTTGTTAAAATTTTGTTTGTAACTATAAAAGACATGAGCCGGTTGAAGGTAGATCTCTCATACACCTTCGAAATAGAAGGCAATAGGGATACTGGCCTATAGTTGTTTGCCAAGTGAGGGTCTCTCTTTTTTATAAATTGGTACAATTTTTGCACTCTTTAGCCTAGAAGGCTACACCCCTGTCAGTTAATAAAATCAGAGACATGTTCTAGACTAACACCTGTTACCTAGTCAACACCAGCTGAAATCTTATTAGGAAGACTCAAGATTATGTTGGATACTTCATGTCTATCAACAGGTGATAAAAATAGACTATGTAGTATTATGAATTTGAGGCATGAGGTCTAATTGCTGAAAGCCAAGCAACAACTTTCGTTATCTCGGAGGGGTCTTCAGTAAGACATCCATTTACATTCATTAGAGAACTATTTATTTTTGACATCTTTTTGTTTGTCGAAGAATTTAATATTAACCGCAAGGTATTTTTGTTTTATTTGAACAGTTTGTGATTTTATTTTCATTTATGCTTTTTTATATTTTGATAAGAATTTCCTATATGCTTTACATTCGTTTTTGCAGTGAAGATTTATATCTAGGCATCTAGTTTGTTTTTGTAATATATGCAAATTTTTCATACAGTTAGAGTAATCTCTTATCCCGGTATTTACCCATGTGTCTCTATTGCGTATTACTCTTGAAGAGTACAGGTGAAAGGCTAACTCAAAATAATAGGAAAAAACATTAAAAAATACATCAAATTATTTATCAAAGCCGCCGTTTTCAGTTTTAGAATAATGCCAGTTTTAATTCTGCAAAGCTGAAAATTTGTGATATTGTTTTACGTTATTTTTTGTGGTACATTTTGCATAGAAAATTTAATAGTTAAGGCATAATGATCTCATATATTGGAGATGTAAATTGAAGAATTAATGTCACGATCATTGTTATTGCTAAAGAAGTTAGCTGTGAACCCAAAGCTGGACCAGTCCGCTTAGTAATTCCAGATATGCAAGAACTCATTCCGTAACTTTTAAATAGCTGTAATATAGCACACAACAAATTGACTATATATTTATTGGAAGAATAAACCGTATCTAGTAACTCAAGGCTTTGAATAAAAAATGTCAAAGTTGCCAGTAGGCGCTCTGTATATACATATAAAAATATACTTATCGCTACGTGAGATACAATACTCAAAGTGACAGTCAATTGAGTTTATATTTATATCTAACTTGAACAGTTTAACATTTAGGTTTTCATTTGTAAAAATGGCAGTACCACCACCCCGAATACAAGAACAACTGGAATAACTATAATTACATATTTACAGTTTTTTTCTCAGTGGCAGCTACAGCTTTTGGTCTGTTATTGAATACTAATTGGGTTCTAAAAAATATTTCCCCAAAGCAAAATTAAAATTTTAAAATGCAACACCTTTTGACCAGAAAGAAGGGTGGTAAATGATGTCTTTTAAGGATGGATTTACACCCAACATAAAGTATCCCTTATTTGTTTTTGAACCTGTAAATTTTTTTCCAATGTCAAGGCCTTGTTTTTCTACAGATTACAATTTTCTTTGAGCATATTGTTTTTTTCCTCCAGTTCCATTATAATCCTTTTGAGATACTCAACTTCAGAACTCGAACTTGCTTCTGATATGGTGATTTCGGTACTAACCTTATTTTTACGTTCTTATCCAAGTTTTGAAATAGACATAACTTGGTATATTAGGCTTATTTAACTATTACTATGGTCGTCAAACAAAGCTAGCTATCGTAAATAAAGCACCTGCTTTTTGTGGTTTTGTCGTCGTTCTGTATTTCTTTTAATAAAAATGGCCTGTTTCGGTGGTTTTTCTCTGAACGATATCGATAAAATTTCTCAAACTAGTACCCCAGAGACCACAGTAAAAAGTAGAAATCCATTTGACTACAATTTAAGCAGTTCTCCAACCAAAGAGGCTACTTTTCGACGATATAAAGTGTTTAAATGACGCACTAAATGACATGCTAAAAGTCTTGGCATTTCGTATGTAGATGGCAAATGATGAAGTCTACAAAGAATCAGTTATTAAGGTAATGTGGAATAATTCTGAGAAACAACTACAAGAACGCTACTATGAAAAGTGTGGCACCAAAATCCTTTAGAGGTATGGAATTTGCCAGTTCCAGAAAACCAAGAGATTCTAACAGGAGACAACTCCAAACGCTCCCAGAAAAGCGAAGAAAAAGTGCACTCGTCCTTACTCATGAAGAATACCAGACCATAGTATCCTATTGGAAAGAGGACACACCTGTTGGCTTACAGAGAAGATTTTACCACATACAGCTGTAGAACTAGCATGGAGAGGAGGTGGTCTCTCATTTTCGAAAAGAGCTGCACGATAATGGATCTTTTACTGATTAGTAGGTACTATTACTTTCTATTTAAATGTTAAATTATACATGAGTCGCCCTTGTATGTTTTCAAAGCGACTTGCATATACGTATATGTGTGTATAACTCTTATTGTGATCTATAATTCCGAAAACAAACGTAAATATAAACTAGATGAGACGTTGTGTCTTAGAACGTCAACTGGTGGACTTCTTCTGGAGCACTGTCGAAGTTCTTGGGTTGGATAATAAAATGAATAAAATACTTAGTAATTTGCTTAAAATACAACAAAGTAAGTTCAATATTTTATTTTTTTACTTAAAATAAAACTTACTTTTAAAATATTTGTTAAAATTTCACCCTGTATAAACTGTTTGTCTTAAAATAAAGTTCAAACGTATCCCTTAAAGTTTGTCTACATACTTTACTTAATCAACTTTCAGTTTTATATCAGTATATAAGTAGATTACGTTTCCATTTATAACATGACATTTAAAAAATCTTCTTGATTTTTGACATAGACTCTTCCATTGTTGAGAAGACAGAGAAAAAATACTCATTTTTACGTTTCTATCTTCTCACGCAGTTATATAATGGAAGTTTCAGATAAAGCAGCTAAAATTATGTCGTTCTTAAACCGAGAATAACAAAATTACAAGAAAACATTTCTAATTAACTCGAATAACTGGATTGCGCGAGAAACAGACGGCTCTTTATAACCGTCGCGTAATAAAGTTTGCGTAGTTTCTCCGTTACTAGCGTAACGGTATTAATTTAGGCGAGTCAACAGACTCCGCCGGTCGTGAAATTGCCCCTTTCCTGATTTGCGACCTGGCGAGCTCCAAATGAAATTTCGAATTAAGTCTTCGGTGCAATTTCACAGTTACAGATGGCGCTAGAATATGGCTTATTTCGTCACCCGCGGCTTTCGTCGAAAAAGTAGACTGTACGTTTTTGTTTAGTTTGTGTTTTGGCAAAATTATAATAACAGGGAGACCCAACATCTTGTGTATGTTTTGAAGCAGTGGTTAAATTAAGCAAACCTATATTGTAAGTGTGGCAAAGAACAAATATCTATCTTCCTTGTCGGATCCCACAAATGGCAACGCTGTAAACTATAATGACAGACTTCTTCCCTTCTTGCTGTTGAGATATAATATGTCAATGGCCAAGGGCGTGATATTTCATGGTTCTTGGGATTAGACCGTGTCAAATTGGAATTGGAATTGCTATCCGACGTTTCGCCTTCGGTTGCGTGAGGCATTTTCAAGTATCTTTACTCTACGAGATCTGAATGAGCTCGAAGAGATTCCGGTGGGCTTTTATGACCTAGTTGTACACGCCGAACCGTGACCTTGTGTTAAGATCGGTTTCTACGTGTGATATAGGCCATAACCCACACAACTTTTGAATATTTTCCTAAAAACCTGAGACTCTATTTCAAGTGTTATGACGTCTCACGCCTCAAGCTTTTATAAAAATTCTTTGTTTATGTAAGTTTATTATTTTTTAGTTCAACCATATATAAATAAAAGCTCTTCTTAATTATTTTTTACATTTATTTTTTTTGTACTTTTAGCATTATTTTTACGCACCCTGAATAAAACATTCACGATTGGACTCCATAACAATGTATTGTTATTAGGTTTATGTATGTATAACAATTCTCAACCAATTCCGATATCGGGAACTGTTTTGTACTTTTAAGCATTATTTTTTTCGCACCCTGTATAGGACAATCACGATTGGAAACCATAATATTATATTTTCATCAAGTTTATGTATGTATACCAAATCTCATTCACTTCCGATAACGGGAACTGTTTTGTAGTTTTTAGCTTTATTTTTTAAGCACCCTGTATAAGACATTCACGATTGGACTCCATAATATTGTATTGTCAACGGGTTTATGTATGTATATCAAATCTCAGTCAATTCCAATAACGGAAATTTGTTTTTTACGTTTATTTTATTTTGTATTTTTAGAATTTTTTGCTCACCCTGTATCGAAAAAGTTAAAATAAAATAGCTGTAAATAATTTCTTTTTGATAACCGCATATAATAAAATATATAGGTACGGTTTGTTTAGAGCTTTTTTCCATAGTAATATTTAAGTTATGAAAGTGATTATTGTTAAACATAAGTAAATAGAAGTAACAATTCCATGTGTGATATGTTTAAAAACATCGTAATATAAACAAAAACAAGAACTCCAATTTTTTGTTTGTTTAAAACAAATATAATTATTTTTTAAAAAAATATACGTAAAACAACAACTCTTTTTTTTTTGATACAATAAGAAAAAATCGGTAAATTGGTTTTTACCCGGAACTTTCCTCGTAACGGTATTGAACACATATATATATATATATATATATATATATATATATATATATATATATATATATATATATATACATATATATTATATATATATATATATATATATATATATATATATATATATATATATAGTCACTGTTATTTTGAATAGTTGTATTGAGCATGCAGTGCTGAATTTTGAGGAGGAAGGAAAATGGAACATTAGGACATTCTGTGTATAGAAAACCGAAGCATACAAACAGATACTTAAATGCAAATTCTCATCACCATCCAGCACAAAAGAAATCGGTTATTAACTCACTAGTATTCAGAGCTATTTCAATTTCTGATCAAGATTCTTTAACATCGGAAACATCGAAACTGACCGAAGCTCTCAGAGGGAATGGCTATTGCACTGAAGATATTACGCGTTCAATTAAAAGACATAGCAAACCAACTCCGCCAAAGAAGAATGATAAAGAGTCACTATTAGGTAGTGTGGTTCTTCCCTACATACATGGCACTACAGATAAAATAGGACGATTACTTCGGCGGTCCAACATACGTACAATCTTCAATACACATAAAAAGATTGGACAATGCTTGCGATCCTTGAAAGATCTTGTACCTTTCCAAACAGAAGGAGTATATAAAATTCCTTGCTCTTGTGGAGAAGTGTATGTGGGAGAAACAGGACGCTCAATATCAACTAGACTTAAGGAACATAAACGATATATTAAAAAGAAACAAATTGTTCAATCTGCTGTAGTTGAACACCAGCATAATACTGGCCATTTCATAAATGTAAAGGAAACCAAGGTTCCAGCATCGGTTCCAGGTTTTTATAAACGAAAAGTTAGAGAATCTATTGAAATATTTAAATAAATAATAAAATAAAAAATTTCAATAGAGATACGGGTTACGGTCTACATCACACGTGGAAACCGATCTTAACACAGGGTCACGGTTCGGCGAGCACAAGTCGGGTATAAAAGCCCGCCTGAATCTCTTCGAGCTCATTCAGTGTTCAGATTTCGTGGAGTAAAGATCCCTGAAGATGCCTCCTGCAATCGAAGGCGAAACGTCGGATAGTAATTCCAATTTGACACGGTCTAACCCCAAGAACCATGATTTCTTAATTGACCAAAGCCGTGAAAGCTTCCGTTCTATGTAACGAGGTGTCAAAATATAAATGAAAGCCCTGTACTCGGTACTCTTGAGGCAGGATTGCCAGAACCTAAATAGGATATTATCAGAAAATGTACATGGAATTATCAGATTTG
The DNA here is from genome assembly GCA_030620095.1 of Kuschelorhynchus macadamiae. NCBI lineage: Eukaryota > Metazoa > Arthropoda > Insecta > Coleoptera > Curculionidae > Kuschelorhynchus > Kuschelorhynchus macadamiae. Next base: position 42,153 of record JAUTXW010004058.1, on the reverse strand, counting down.
CTTTAAAATTATTACATATTTAACAAAAAATCCAATATTGCATCGAGGGATAAATAATTGTCTAGATTAGCGACTATATAAAAAAAGGGCCTCGCTCTTTCTGTTTTGTACGTAAATGCCACACCATCATCATAGACACAGCACTATCTAAGCTGTGTCATAGACATGGACGACTCAGTTTTTGTGCGTCTATGTTATAAGAACAATAAATACGTAACACTGGACACTATATTAAGTTTAAAAATTGTCGTAGATCTACGTATTATCAGAATTAAATTATCAGTAATATTTCTAAATTATCGTAGTTTCTAATAATTATCACACGTCTACCAAAGCTACCTCGTAGTCTGTAGGGTAGGGATGCAGATAATATATCGATACATCGTAAATATCGATGTTGTCCTTTCGATGTTGGCGAGTAGAGTCCTCAGCTTATGTAATAAGAGGGATTAAACTACGGACTTTATTAGAAAATAATTTTGTCTTGCCAGCAAAAAATTATCGTAGATTCGACCATTACCAATTGACCAAATTTCGAGTTTATAACTTTAACGGTTAGAATACTGCAATTTTGTTGATAAGTTAACCTCATTTTGCCGCTTACTGCGAATAGTACTTGAAATTATTTCTAGACCTGCGGATAGAGCATTTATTTGGCTACAAAAAAGCTCTAATAACATTTTCTCTAACTACTCAGCAAGTGGGTAAAAATTCGATTTAAAGAAAAAAGTGCACATATCGGTCAAAAATCGACAGGTAAATAGTCTAGTGATGAAACGATTACGGTTACGATTAACCGCCGATTATTGGAATTTTCCGATTCATCGTAACCGCCAATTATTTACACGATGATTTATACGATTATTAAGTAAAGTAATAACTGATAATTCTTGAAACATGCTTACTGCCAAGGCAAAATTTCCACAAATATATAATGTCAGTTGTATGGCTCATTCGTTGCAACTGGTATTAAAGGTAAGAAACAGGAAATATAAAAAACAAAACCTCAAATTCTAAATGAACGTTAATTTATTTACTAAAAATCGATAAAAATGTGCTCTCATACATCTTTATCAAAAGTTCTTGGCCGGAAAAGATATATGTATAATAGCAGAAATATATAATTTCTGCAGGTGCAAAACAGCCTAAAAGAAGAATTGCATTCGATTATGTGTCACAGGGTACCCTCCTGCGATCATGATTTCTGGGCCTTTACCCTAATCAGGCAGGCTTGTACCCAGGGAGATCTGAAATAACAGATTGCTCGATATGACAAAATCGAAAACGAAACGTCTATCATACTAAAACAGTACTACAAGTTAAATGTAACATTTAGCACCACCTATCGGGGCTGCGGTGATTTCCGGCTGCAAAACCATAGTTAGAGTAGATACTAAAAATCGATAAAAATGCGCTCTCACACATGTGACCCGATGGGTGGTGCTAAATGTTACATTTAACTTGTAGTACTGTTTTAGTATGATAGACGTTTCGTTTTCGATTTTGTCATATCGAGCAATCTGTTATTTCAGATCTCCCTGGGTACAAGCCTGCCTGATGAGGGTAAAGGCCCAGAAATCATGATCGCAGGAGGGTACCCTGTGACATAATCGAATGCAATTCTTCTTTTAGGCTGTTTTGCACCTGCAGAAATTATATATTTCTGCTATTATACGTTAATTTATTTACTTTATTTTTTGGTGCTATTTTTTCAGTCGATGACATCAAAGGAAATAATTATCGCTAGAAAAAAATGGGACATTTCAGTCAATCAACTAAAAATACTTAAGGAAGCACATAAAAATTACAGTGTACTTGGACATGTGCTAATACAAGACGTCCCAACTCGATGGGACTCTACATATGCAATGCTAGACAGATTGAATGAACAACGTATCGCAGTTCAAGCTGCATTTCCTAAACTTAAATATCCATATGATATCAGCACTCTTCAGTGGATCTTAGTTAAACAAATAATTAAACTTTTGTCCTACTTCAAGGATATTCCAAAGGCACTCAGTAATGATCTATTTACCTTAGCGGGTGCACTCCCATTGATAAACTCTCTCTTTAAAAAGCTTAATAAAGAATCTTTAGATAAAGAGAAAGATAGTTTTAAAATTATTGTTGATAATTTAAAACATCACTTGACCCAGAGGTTTAATGATCTCGAAGAAAATGAAAATTATATCTTGGCCACTATCCTCAATCCTCGGTTTAAGGCGCGGGTGTTTAGACACCAGAGAGCGAACTTAAACAGCCAGCAACCGAAGCCTTTACGAGTGATGCAATTTGAAATATTTGCCCAGAATTAATAAGCGATGTGGACATGCAAGAGCCACTGTCAAACTTTGCTGGTCAGTGCCATATAGACTTTCATAAAGACATATTTTCAAATTAATTTTAGAATACTGTTTCTCTAATAATGTCTTTTCTTATTTTCAGCCACTGGTTCAAGGTCACCTAATTTAGATCACTCAGCAAATGTTTTCAGATATTGGTCTGAAAATACTTTGCATCCAAATTTAAAGAAATTGGCACAGAAATGTTTATCATTCAAACCATCCTCGGTGGAGTTGAAAAGGTTATTGTTGACAGCAGGGAATATTCAAAGTCTTAAGAGAAACCGACTTGGTTCCGAAAATTTGAAAGTATTATGTTTCTTTAATAAAATTAATCTCCCTAAATTTCCAATATTAAATGCCAAAAAACAGGTAATTTTGGTTTTTTTGGCGTATGGTTTGCTTTTTTTGCTTAGATTTTAAATGTTTTGGTTGTGATTTATTATTTTGTTTATAGTTTGTATTTATTTTCTTTAAAATTTCTTTTAAACAATACAAAATATATTAAGTATATATTTATACATTTTTTATTTGATAATCGTAATCGTAATCGTACGATTATTTTGGTTCTAATCGTAATCGTAATCGTATAATAAGAATCGTTGCATCAATAGTAAATACCAATCATGAACATATAAGCAAGATGTCACGGTTGAGTTTTAATTTGTTTAAAGTAAATATTTTTCTCTGGTATTTTTTATCGCTTCAATTTATGTTTATGCATTTACGCCTTAAAAAGATAGAAATTTTTGAGAAAAACTGTTTTTTTTTATCAAATACAAAAGTAGACGTGGTCGAAAAACTGGTAGAAAGCCGGAAAATACTCAAAAACAAATACAAAATGGATGGTTTGGGAAGGATCTTGGAATATATACAGCGGTTGCGATTACGAGGTGAAGTCTGCACAAAAAAACTTTTTCTAAACTTTTAAACTGCTTAAATTTTTTAAAAACGGTTTTCAAAATTCAATATAACTTTTAGATTTTAAAGACAAATTTTTTTGAAATTTTGTCGAAAAAAAAAATTTCTCCGTAATTACATTTTCAAATACGGTAGGTACGTTTTATTGAGGTAATTAAAAAAAAATGACATGTCAAATAAAATTATTTTCCCTATAACTTTTAATGTCGTAATTTATTTTAGAGAAACATTTTTGCAGCTGTCTAAAAAAACGTCTAGTATTCCTAACCTTTAAATATCTAATTTTTTTTTAAATGAGATTTTTACAGATAAATGTATAGAATATATGTATAACCGGATGTATCGGACTAGCGGACGTTTGTTAATCAATCAATCAATAGCCGTCAAGTTTAGGATAAAGTCACACCCACGATTAATACACGCACCCAGAGTCCAAGGAACAACCTGACATATTACTTGTTGTAATAGTGAACTCTAAAAGGCGATATTCAGCATTAACTTTAAGTGAACATTAAGTGCTTTTAATATACTGCTTATATGTTAAAAATTTCAGACAGCACTTCATATTGTTTGATGCACATCCCGCTCGTATCTACATAGATCGTTGACCTCCGCGAATTAAAACTGAGACAGCTTTTGCAGTGACATAAATAAAACAGTAAGATAAGTAACACAACGAATTCATAGGATTATAATCCGCCGAAAAATTAGCATATAATTGCCAGTTAAAGTTAAGCCCATTGCATTCCGAATTATTTAATCAACACACAAACCTCGCGTGATACCGATGCCTCGTTCTCTCCACTTTAAAATCGACCGATCGCCCAGGCCACGTCATTTTCGGCCCTATCCGCTCCCCGTATAAGGGCTATTTTGGGCCAAGGACTCCGCGTTAGACCCTGCAGGGCACCGTCCTTTGTCTGCTCGTCACCAGCGGATTAGGGACCGCATTCTTTGGGGAGAGAAGTAATAATATGCCCTGCTGCTGTAGTGCCAAAAATTATGTCTCATATTCAACTGTTCTATATGTACGCTGGCGATTAAAAATATCTAAATCTTTTGGAATACAAATTTCGTTAATTGCAGACAGTGAATATGTATGAACGTTAATTTTCTTTTGTTTCAATTTGGTTACAGTATGTGCTTAGAACTACATCCCCAGTAACCTTCAAAATTAGCCACAGAGAGAAAAAAAATCGAAGGAGTGGGCTTAAACGTGTTCGTTGTAAAGTAAATCTGAAAATGTACGATCCTGACTCCACAATAGCATCTTTCTTATCATCTTTTTATGAAATGTTGCAGAGATGGACTTCAAGCATTTTACTCATTAATGCATATAAGGTAAATAAAACTAATACATGTTTTGGAGATGTTTATTTTAAAAAGTGCGTGTAAAAACAAATGGATAAATTGTGAGCAGTAAAGGCATAAAATAACATTAAATTAAAAATAAACATACAGTATATCAAAAAAAAATCGAAGAAATTGTCCATATTGCTCAAAGAGACCTAGACACTGGACTACTCGAAAAAAACAACCAAAAATTCTTACTCTATGAATTAATGAATGAAATGAAGGTTGCCTACAATTATTATTACATACACATTTCATAGCACATATTCTACCAGGAATTCCATCGACTTTGCCAATCACCTGAAAAACGTTGATATTCCGCACAATGCATTATTAGTTTCATTGGATGTGAAGAATTTGTTTCCTAGTGTGCCTCCGGCAGATTGTATTCAGGGATTTATTGGCGAGATCTTCTTTGCCACAGTTACTCGTTGATGGCCTCACTTCTCTTCTTACCTTAGTTTTAGACCAAATTTTTTTCAAATTTAATGGACAGTTATATAGACAAAGGTCTGGGCTGGCTATGGGTTCCTGTTTGTCGCCATTTCTGAGTGAGGTTTTCATGAACAATTTGGAAAACAGGATAATGAATAGTTATTTTGCCTCCTTCCTAACAGCATATAAAAGATACATGGATGATATTTGCATTGTGTGGAATGGCAACAGAAATCAGTTGGAAGAGTTTTTACAATTAATTAACTCGTTGCATCCTAAAATTGAGTTTACATTGGAAATGGAAGATGAGGGAAAACTACCGTTTCTTGACCTTTTACTATCGCGGAAACACAGTAGGATAGAGTTTGAGGTTTACCGGAAAACATCCTCCACGGATAATGTTATTCAGTATGCTTCAAACTCTCCTTACACACATAAATTCGCCGCGTTCAACTCCTTTTTCTGTCGGTTGTGTAATTTACCATTGTCAAGGGAAGCGTTTAATAAGGAGCGTGATATTATAATGCAGATTGCTATGAATAACGGTTTTCCTTTGGAGTCCATCACCAAATTATATTATAAATTTATAAACAAGTACAAAATGTCCTATACTGTCCTACATTCAAAACTTAGCGATGAGATAAATTTTTTCAAGTGCATTACTTTTTTCGGAAGTATTTCTCTCCAATTGGCTAAAATTTTTGAAAATATTAAAAATGTAAAAATTGTATTCAAAACAGTAAATACTCTCAAGAGACATTTAGTAAGGACAAAGGACACAACCGATAAATTGTCCAGATCTGGGGTTTATGCACTAAATTGTAGTTAATGTTCCACGACCTATGTGGGACAAACAGGTCGAAAAATTTCCACAAGAAGAGATTGTTTCAGCTTTTGCCAATCATTTGTTGGAGTCAGGTCATGAATTTTCCATTTCTGACGTTGATGTTTTACATGAATGTCCGAAAGGGAAAAAGCTTGACCTTCTAGAAAAAATGGAAATAACCAAAGCTATAAAAAGTCGCATTCTCACTTGCGTTAACGATGTTTTTAATTTTGAACCAACCCTAATATTTAACAATTTAATGTAATAATAATTGTAGGCAACCTTCATTTCATTCATTAATTCATAGAGTGATAGTTTTTGGTTGTTTTCTTCGACTAGTCCAGTGGTCTATGGGTGGTTGCTTCGGCGTCTCTCTCGGGCGGTCTGGGTTCGATCCCGCCTAGAGACATGAATCTTTTTTAGTACTTTTTTAATATTTTATTTTGTTTATTCACGTGAGACTTAATCTCATTTTGATGTCCATCAAATATGTATAAGTAGTTGTTTGTTTTGTTGTGCTTTAGTGTGTTTTATTCTATTTGTAAGTTATTGTTTTAGGATTTGTTAGTGTGATTATTTACTGAGGTTCTCTCTGTTGTTTGTAGGTCTGATGATGCTCGAAAGGGCGAAACACGTGTCATGTTTGTTGTAGATTGTAAAATTATAACTTAATGAGACCGAGACTTGGAGTCTTTTTCTATGTTTGTTATACAGTATAACCTCGAATGAAGTTCACAAGATGGCAAGTAGGGACATATTGAATATATAAAGATATGTTTTAACTTAAGCCCAATTAAGTTTCGCCCTTGCTGTGGATACTTCTCTTCGGAATATGTTCCCGTACCACGGGATCTAATGAAATTTTGTTGGTGAATAATGCAATGCAGAACTATTAAATCACATACTTGCACATTCATAGTGTTTGCTGTTTCCTTCAGAATTCCTACAAAAACTTTTCGTGATGGATGGTTCAATGGTCGATTGAAGGCGCACCATTTATGCACACTCCAACTAATTTACACCACTGCAAACCATATTGCTCAAAAGTACTTTGCACCTCGGCAAAAATATCTTTTCCAATAGCGGTCCCTTGTACTGACCATAAAGCCAGTAATTCCTCTATCAATACAAATTATTCATCAACACTTCGTATAAAACTAGCCAACTGGGCTGTGTCTGATAAATCGGTACTCTCATCCAAAGCAATCGAAAATGCTTGCAAACCAGCCAATCTATCTGTCAATGTTTTTCCTCACTAGCCATCGTATCTATACTTCGAACAATAGTACGTCGCGATAAGCTTATCTCAAACTCTATCTTCTTTTCTGGGCACAAAAGTTCTGCAACATCTACTAGGCACCCTTTAACATACTCTCCCTCAGAAAATAACTTCGATGTTTTCGCTATTTTGGTACTAACTATAAAACTAGCTTTATCAACACTGTCTAGATTTTATCTTTGTGAATTGAACATTTGTTGCTGTTTCCTTAAATCGGTAGTGAGGTTTTTAATTTTAATTCGTCCGTAAGTAAATTATATTGAGCGACATGCTTGCTGGAGTAATGCCGCTTCATATTGCTTTCTTTTAAAACCGAAATTATTTCATTGCACTTATAAGTGCATGATAAAAAAGTATTCATCAATCCAGTTGTTTTGGAACTGACGATATTCGGTGTCTACTTTTTGCTTTTTTAAACCAGACATTTTGATAGATTTTTTTTCTCCTGAGCTGAATTTGCTTGAATATTGCCCGTTGAAGAATAAAGTTTTAGGTTGGTTGACAGTAATTACAAATAAACAAAATTATAGCGTCCGTATATACATAAATCAGAAAGAAATTAACGGCCATTCAGACAAAATATTCTGCCTGTGGTAAGCTTATTTGAGTATAGGGTCTAAAAATCATGGACCATTGTACTGACAAGTCTTTCAGCGCATTCCATCATCTCTACCACAATGTTTTTTATTATTGTACGCTTTTCTATTATTTTTTGTCGTAATTTATTTTATATGTTCGTACAATTTTTTTATGACGGGCTGTCATTGTTTTTTGTGAGCAAATGTAGTCAATAAACACTATGTGTCTATTATAACCAGAGCCAACTTGAAAAATTGTTCAAATTCAGTTGATAGGTTGTCAAACATAACTTTATTGAACTTAAAATTGATTTTTATGTAAAAACCCACTCCACTTCCACGGCCCAATGTAGTTTGCTCTCTTGTAAAGTTTTGGCCAAAACTCAGTATATCGAAAACCTTTATTTTAGTGAATATGTTTAAAATATGTTAAAATATATATTTTAAAATCATAACGGTGTTATTTAAAGAATGTCCTACGTAAGATCATACACTTTAGAGCACCTAATTATAAGCGTTTTACATACAAAAATCGACCAAAACTTTCAACAATTTAATATAAAAAACGAATTAAAGTACCCGTTTAAGCGTTTTTAAAATAATTTTAAATGGTCAAATTTATGCTGAGGCTATACTTCTCATATTCTCTTCTTAAATAATATCGGTTTTTATCAATAATTTAAAAATAAATAACACTAATCATTTTTGCGATTTGCATTTTTGCAGTAATTTTTATCTATACAGCCAAATCAGAGTCATCCAAGCTGATCCAAGTTATTGTTTTTAGCTAAAAGTAAGCCTCACAATGTCCTTTTAAGGAATATTGCCAAATTAGCTGCTACTATCTGCTATTCAGTTAGTAATATTAATATAGGTTGGCTTTGGAAACATGGTTTGTTTACTTTTCACGCGTCGCGTCATTCTTAGTTGTTATAGTGTCAGTTCAGTTATAACTGAAGAGTTAACATTAAAAATGCAAGTAAAAAGAAAAATATTGTGCGATATTTTAATAGAAAACAACGGAAATGAAACTTTTGTTTTTAATTACCTACAAGAAAAATATCATTTTTCTGGTAATAGTGAAAAGTTTGACGGTTTAAGGCGCCATTTTTTGCCGCAATTTCGTGAAAAATGGAAATCGGCAAGTCGCAATAGAACTTTTTTTTATAAAAAATGTGCTTCGTGGTTGGAAGGTTCATTGACGCTATTCAAAGGAAAAGGAGGGAGGCCAATTAAGACTCTAGAAAACTGTTCCGGTCGCTCAAAACGAAGAAAAGTGTCCTCTTTAAGTAAACATACCAACTTATCTGCCGCTGAATTACAGCATCTTTTAGTATTAGTGTTAAATTCATCAGGTAAAAAACACGAAGCTCAATTAATTAGTGACATTTTGGAAAACGGTGCAAAAAATTATAAAAAAATCACATGTGATGACATTCCGGATTTGTTTACAAAAGAAGAAGCCTTAGCGTTAATAACCGATACAAAACTTTCTAAATATCAATATGAACATTTGCGAAATCAGTGTAAGCTTAAGAACTATCATATTTTTCCTCGATATGCTTGTATTTTAGAAGCGAAAAAGCAATGGTATCCTACCAAAGAAAAAACTGTTATATCTGAGAGTGGCGTAGATGTGGAACTACAGTCTTTGTTAGACCATACTGTTAGACGACTGCTATTAGTTCCAGATATAAAAAGTAATATACTGGCAACACCACCAGAGACATCAAGGGTAGTACTAAAATCAAAATGGGGATGCGATGGTTCATCTGGTCAAAGTATCTACAAACAAAATTTTTCGAATCCCAATTTAACTGACGAGTCTGTTTTTATGTCATCCCTCGTTCCAATCCAACTAAATGACGTTTTAGATTCCACAACTTTTTTTTGGAAAAATGAGCGACCATCATCCACAAATTACTGTCGACCAATTTCGTTTCATTTTGCTAAAGAAACAAAATCGTATGTTACTGATTTTGTTAATTCCATAAATGACCAAATATCTAAATTGTCAGATACTAAAATTGAATTTCCTGGTAAAACGGTATACGTTAAGCATGATTTGTTTTTAACAATGATTGATGGAAAGGTGTGTCAGATTCTAACAGGCACATCATCTTCAGCGTGCTGTAATATATGCGGGGCAAAACCTTCCGAGATGAACAGTATGCATATAAATACGGATTGTCACCTCTTCATGCTTTAATACGGTTTATGGAATGTGTGCTTCATGTTTCTTACCGTTTGGAATTTATGAAATGGACCAATCATCGAATGAAAAAGAACTTCTAAAATCCAGAAAATCAAAAATTCAATGTCAGCTCAAAGAAAAACTTGGAATAATTGTTGATGTGCCAAAACAAGGTAGTGGCACATCAAATGATGGCAATACAGCAAGACGATTTTTTAAAAATTTTGAACAGGTGTCAGAAATAACTGGATTTAACAAAGAAATACTTAGACGTTTTGCAGTTATTTTACATTATTAATAGCCGATGCGATATTAATGAGACAAAATTTGAAAACTATTGCTATGAAACGGCCAACATTTTCATTCAGCATTATTATTGGTATTATATGCCATCATCATTGCATAAAGTTTTAATTCACGGGGGTCAAATTATAAAGTCCATCAGTCTTTCAATAGGCCAGTTAAGTGAGGAAGCAGCAGAATCTAGAAATAAGGATTTTAAAAGATTTAGGCAGTCTCATTCTCGAAAGTGTTCTCGCGTTTCAACAAATGAAGATGTAATACATGCGTTACTTATTTCTTCTGACCCATTAATTACAAACTTGAGGTATAAATGGCAGATCAAAAATAATGAAACAGAACTGTACAGCGATTCTATAGACCTTTTAAATTAATATCAATGTTATTCTACACTTCAACTTTCTTTTTACTTGATAGCTTAGGAACTATACAGGGTGTTTTCAAAGTTAAGTCATTTATTTTAACAGCATACAGAGCTTGCCAAAAGAAATTGATTTGCCAAAAATCACCTACATAAAAGTTCCATAGTAAAGTACAGTGTGCCCAAATTTGATTGCCAAGTGGAAATCTTTTTTATTTTCAATTTTTCAGCAACAACTTATTCTTGATAAAAGTTGATGCTTGAAAAAGGAAAGCTTTTGACAATATTGAACCTGACTGTACCCTTTGGGATATGCCAATGCAATTGACAATTTTTATTTGTATGGCTAAATAGGCCTCTAATCACTATCTACAAATAAAATTACCAAATTTCAAAAAAGTTGGTTCAAAAATTCTAACATAAAAAAAAATTAAACTAATTTTGAACACCCTGTATTTTGAAAACTGAGCGACCGACGAAAAAATGTTATTCTTTATTATTGTCTTAAAACTAAGTAAGCATTCATCCCTTTTATTTTGTAAAAAATGTTAGGAAATACCCTATTTTAGGTCGCATATTATTAGCTTATTGTTAGATTCTTTTTGGGTGCTCCTGTATATTGCCAATTGTAATAAAAACTTGTATATTATCAAAATATAATTAGACATGCTTAAAAATAGAAACTGGTACATTATTTTTGACAGATATAATAAAATATAGGTTTTGGCCACATGTGTCCATAAGGGCGAACCAGTGTGGCGGCCCACTCTATCACTCCTAAGTAGATTATATGCAGGCAAATCAAAAACACTACCGTTATTGAAGAAAATGTTTTCACTTAAAAACAAACTAAGAAAGTTGAAATCACGAAAACAAATTTCTTCGGAAGTCGAGAACATTATAGAAAAACCTTTCTTCTCAGTCCTTTGATAATAGAGAAATTGCCCTTTTGAATAAAGGTTTGAATTTTGCTGAGCCTCCAGTAAAAAATAGTTTACCAACTATTATAGCGAATATCGAAAGTTCAATTCAATACGTGCCAGAGTCAACTAACGGATTCATTAGAGAGGCCTGCAGAAATCAAAACTCAAAAAACGTTGTTAGCAACAAGTCAAAATATGTTTCTCGTAAAAATACTGAAGTTTAATAGAGACTGAAGAAAAAAGAATGTTTTTATTTAAAAGCTGACAAAGGAAATAAGGTTGTTATACTAACCAATACAGATTATTTTGAAAGAGGAGACAATTTGATTCAAACTTGCCCTGACGATTTTTTTCAGAAAAACCTGTTATCAAAAATGATAACAAAAGTAAAAAGAACCTTAAAACAGTGTAAAAACCTTGTGTCCGGTAAACTAAAATTCAAACTAACACATAGTAACCCACAGTTATCTAAACTGTATTGTTTCAGCTGTTGAATCACCAACGTACAATATTTCAAAATGGTTAGTAGAAGAATTCTAAATTAAATATCTCGTAATATAACTTTTAGGTTACTAACTCGTTAGAATTCTTAGATAAAATTAAGAATGTTCACTTAAAAGAAGGTGAAATTTTAATATCTTTTGAAGTAAGCTCATTGTACCTATACTAGTAGCTTTAGGAGACCTAAAGGAACTACTTGAATTCAATAATTTAAAGAAAGAAATTATTGATGAATATTTGCTTCTCACAAAGTTATGTATGAATCATATTTTTTTTCAGTTCAACAATAAATATTATAAACAACTTGACGGAACTGCGATGGGCAATTGCTTATCTCCGTTTCTTGCAAATTTGTTTATGGGTAGATTACAAACCCAATTCAAAAAAGAACTCAAGTATTTCCCAAGGGTGTGGTATATATACGTAGACGATATATTTTCTATTTTTGATACTAAAACAGAAAATTTGAACACTTTCTTAGAAACATTAAACAATAAATATCCTTCCATTAATTTTACGTACGAAGAGGAGAAAAATGGGCAATTACCTTTTCTCGACACGTTAGTTATTAGAAATAACGATAAATTAGAATTTGATATTTATAAGAAATTTACTAATACTGATAGGTATATAACATCCGACTCATTTCATTGCCGTTAACACAAAATGGCAACATTTCATTTCTTAACTCACAGGTTAGTCAATTTTTCATTAACTAAAGAACGTTTTAAAATGAAATGAATCGGATTAAAAATATAGCTAAAACTAATGGATATAATGGTAATTTTGTACATAAATTAGTAAATAGACATAAGCAAAAGACACCACTACTCTTCAAGCACCTGAGGCTCCCAATAAGTTCATAGTAATCCCATATGATCCCAGATACTCGAGAGTTCTAGAAAAAGTATTTAAAAACGTATGTTTTAGAGTAGCCTACAAAACGGAGAAGTTTGAAAAATCTCTTTGGAAACCTTAAAGACAAAGTCGACTTGAAGGAGAGGAGTGGTATCTATGACATTAGCTGTAATGACTGCGATCTGATATATGTTGGGCAAACTAAACTCTCCATAAACATTCGTTTTAAAAGTCACAAGGCACATTTAAGATACGGAAGAACACAAAAGTCAAGTGTTGCCCAACATGCTTTGGAAAACAATCACCAAATAGGAATAAATAATCAAGCATTAGAAAATGATAGTCGTAAGTCTTGGTCTGCTTTGCGCAATCTTAACATTCAATGTAATAACACTAGTCAGAAGGACTTACCTGTTAGTCTTTCAAATCCAAAAGCCATAAATACCTATTTTGCTCAATTTTTCCAGGATGCTACTAATAAACGTGATGATAAAAGAACATTTTACAACAGTAATATTTTTGCTGCAACTAACCAATTTTCTTTTTAAACTCAAAGATATAAATGAAATTAACAAAACTCTCCATGCTTTAAAGAGAGATTGCGTGGGTTCTGACGATATCTCTCTTAGGATGCTCCGTTACTGTAGCCGCCACATTGACGTAATTTTACTTCACATAATTAACTGCTGCATTGAAAAATCTTACTTTCCCACAGTTTGGAAAAAGGCCATTGGTATCCCAGTTCCTAAACATAATGATCCACAGACTTTTTCTGATATAAGAATTATAAGCATTTTACCTGCAGCCTTACGTATTAATTACGTATGCTCAAATAATATAATACCTGATGTTCAATGTGGATTTAGATCCGGATTTAGTACAGCTACAGCTCTTGCTACGGTAGCTAACAACATATTTAATAACGTTGATCACGGTGTTGTTACTATTCTCATTCTGTGGAGTATTCAAAAGCTTTTGATACCATTAATCATAATGTCTTGTTGGCTAAATTTAAATATTTTGGGTTTAAAAATACCTCGTTGAAACTAATTGAATCTTACCTATCTGACAGAACACAGAAAATATCTTATAATAATAATAAATGTGACGAGCTTTCTATTTTATCAGAGGTTTCCCAAGAGTCCATCTTTGGACCCCTTCTTTTCATAATTTATACTTCAGATATTCTAACATCACTTAAAAAATGCAATCTAACAGCATATGCTTATGATACCCAAATTTTCAGAAAAACCTGTTATCAAAAATGATAACAAAAGTAAAAAGAACCTTAAAACAGTGTAAAAACCTTGTGTCCGATAAACTAAAATTCAAACTAACACATAGTAACCCACAGTTATCTAAACTGTATTGTTTCAGCTGTTGAATCACCAACGTACAATATTTCAAAATTTTTTAATTTTCTTTTAAGCCTGAGGAATTTATCGAAGGTAACAATATTATAAATAGCGAGTTGAATTTAATTAACAATTTATCTAAAGAACATAATTTAAAATTAAATCCAATAAAGACTCAAGTAATGATATTTGGTAATAGTACTAAATCGGATTATTAAGAAATGAATATGAATATTTTTGTTGAGAATGTCAAGTTAAGTTTTGTTCAATCAGCTAAAAACCTGGGAATTATTGTTGATTCAAAGTTGCGGTTGTTTAATTTGCATAGATAAAAACAGGAGACAGGTTATTCAAAAATTGTTGCTGTCGTCTCATTTTTAATATGAGCAGAAATGAACATATTTTGTACAAAGTAAATGAATTAAATTGGTTAAGAATGGATAATAGATGGAGGCACCATCTGGGTAATTTTCAGTAGTTTTGACAACTCATTCTGTCAATGTAAGATTTAAACAAAAATATACTACGCCTCGTTTCCGAACAGTATTTTTTTTCAAGATCTTTTGCCTATAATGCAGTCTCACTACTCAACCGACTGCCTGATGAATTTAGACGTTTTAATTTTAATAAATTCAAATACAAACTTAAGTATTTCTGTTAGTAAACCAAAATACTTAAAACTAAATTACAGTGATTGTGAACATGGATCTGTTTTATTTTATTTTTTTTTATGTTATTATGTTTCATCTTTCTCTTTTAGTCAGCTCTTTTCTCATTCTTTGCACTGCCAAAATTAATACATTTACATAATACCTGTGCCACCTTATTGTAAATTAGTATGCTTTAATATTATTAAAATGTATAAAATTTTAAAGGTTTATGCAGGATAGTCGCATTTCTGGTTAAGTAGAATAGCATTCATTTGCTAGACCTCGCCAGGGGTGTTGTGATTCCATGCAACTTTCTGTCTCTGCAATTTCTTTTGAATATTTTTGTTTTATTAAATGCCTTATTTATTTATTTATTTATTTAAGTTATTTAAAAATGTATCTAATAATAATAAAGACAGAGCGTCTATTCCCCATAGTCCCCTCTATTGCTTACTTGACAACGGTGCAGTCGGGTGCAACCAAGTGTGACCACATTTACCTATAAATAGTCTCGGCTAGGATAAGTTACTTTAGTTTATATCATCTGCTGTTGATGCTAACTTAGTGAGCGGAACGCGCGTCCAGAACGTAACAAGTTGTGGTGTAGCGTGGTTAGAACTCTTGTATTTTGAACTACCGTCATCTTTAACCGACAGCCACGTTTCCCATAAGCCAAGAGTGTCAAATTTGTAATCAGATATGTAATTAGTTAATTCATTAAACCCTGTATTAAACCAACACGTTTGTATTCTTTGAGTCATGTATAGAATTTAAATTATTTAAATCTAATGATCTCGTCCATGCCCAGACACCACCCCACTCCAGCCGCAACGACTTCCTAGCTCAACCAGCAAAACTAACAAAACATCTATAAAATCAAGAAAAATAGACATTATCACATACAAATACAACGCAATAGCAACATCGATCAAATGACTCAAAGTGTGGAATTTAAATTGGGTCACACTTCACTATCTTAAGAAAAGGATTTTTTTAAATTGATTCATTAAAAAAATCTACATTTGACGCACTAGTGCGTAAAAGTATGTGATTTTTGAAACACAAATGACAATGTTATAAAACGTCAGTAGAAAAATTAATTAAAGCTCTTTAAACTAGAGCTCCACGCTCAGCAATCGTAGAGTATACATTCGATCTCGAACTCGACATTATACGAGTACATTCGACACAAAAAAGCTCGCAGTTCGGAACACAACGAGCGCTTATTATTATAAAACTGTACGGAACAAGCATAATATGCTTGGCTTTTTCGCAGGTAGCCGAGCTTGGCAAGTTAGTTATTTTCGAACACCTCGCTATTCAGTGGTCTGAAAGAAGTAAACGGTGCGGTGAAGATATGCCTAGCCACCGTGAATGAACGGGGCAGGAAACGGTCCCGGCTTCACTTCCCCCGACCGCGCGGCCTCCCGGTCCCCCGCACTTGACATGTGCTGCCTGCTTTTCACACGTTTTAAATACGACTACGGAACGGTGTACGCCGCGAACATCACCTGATGAATAGCACACTGAGAATTATTAGAATGAGAGTTAATTTTCAGCTTTAGACGGGCCTTTCAATTTTAAAAATGTACTTTCGGATTTTCCGTTTATTATTTCCTGAGCGTAAATGTGTAAATTGGTTTCTGGAATATTAGAAAGCACTTTTCATTTGCGTGTTAGCTATATGAATATCAATAAAACAACATTTATAAAGCGTCATGCGAAAACCAGAGCTTGATTACGCTTGTTGAGCACAACAACTACGTTTCTAGGTTATAATTGTCAGAAATTGACTTGGCAGGGAATGAGTAATTTACACAAAAGTCAGTAAAACGAAGTTTTATTTAAATATCAAAATAATAGAGGTACAATCTTAACCGAGAAAAAGCTTAATAACGACTAAATACTAAAATCCCTTACACATAGACTTCGACTGTCTGTGTCTCTTTCAGCAAGCAATAATCATTAAGATTATAAGTTATTTGGCGGCTGAAATATGAGAACGCGCCACACACTGTTTATTTATTACCTACTTCAGGGAAGTATATGTCTAGCATAAGCAATCTTATTATTGAATAAACAACATTCTCCCTCAATATTAAAATTGCTTGCCAAAAAAAACAATCAAAAAAATTAACATGCTTTAAACAGAAACAAAATATCTTAAACTTAATACCTTTAGAAATATAGCCACAGACAAACTATTTTAAGTTTAGCTTATCACATATGAATTTATGTTTTTTGCAACCCAGTGATTTTGTCAACATATCTGCGACCATTTCTTCTGTCGGCATGTATGAAAGCTTAATATCATTTTCTTTTATTTTTTCGCGAATAAAATGATATTTGACATGAATATGTTTAGTGCGCTTATGAAAAATTTGATTTTCTGACAACTTAATCGCACTTTGATTATCATTGAAGATGGTTATCGGTATATCGATTTTTAGAAAATTACAAGAATTATTTCCGCTAAATATTTCTTCACATAGCGATTTTAAATACAAAGATTCTTTTGTAGCTTCACAAATACCGATATATTCAGCTTCAGTGGAACTTAAAGCTATGGTTTTTTGCTTTTGACATTCCCATGATATTGAACCTTCCGCTAACATAAAAATATAGCCATAGTATGATTTCCTATCAAGGTCATTGTTGGCCCAATCCGCATCTACAAAACCAGTTATAGGCTTACATGATTTTTTAAAAGTAATTCCTACATCTTTTGTTCCCTTTAAATACTTAAGTACTCTTTTAGCACTAACCCAGTGATCTTTAGTATGAACATTATTAAACTGGCTTAAAAAAGAAACAGAAAAAGATATATCTGGTCTTGTGCAAACCGCAAGATACATAATAGATCCTATTAATTGCTGATACGGTACGTCAACAAATTCTCCCGCAACTGAAACTTTTTGATTTTGCTCTAATGGAGTGCCTACGGCATTGCAGTTTGACATTTCAAACCTATCAAGAATTTTTTCAATGTATTGTTCCTGACTAATTTTTAATTCGCCATTTGAACGATTTCTTTCAACTTTTATGCCAAGAATGTTTGATATTGGCCCAAGGTCTTTAATATAAAAATGTTTATTTAACTCAATTTTTAAACTTTTTGCCTCATGGTGGTTATTATAGAAAACAAAAAAATCATCAACGTAAAGCGCTATAATTATAATGGAACTCGCTAAAGTTTTAAAGAAAATACATGGTTCTATTTGTGATTGAACAAAACCTAAATCTGATAAAACTTTATAGGCTTTTTGATACCACAATTTAGCTGATTGTTTGAGACCATAAATAGCCTTTTTTAATCGACATACTTTGTTTTCTGACCCCAATTCTATAAACCCCTCTGGTTGGCTCATATAGATTTCTTCGTCAAGGTCACCATTTAAAAATGCTGTTTCAACATCTAAATGATCAGCCTCTAAATTTAATTCAGCTGTCATTGCTAGTAACAACCTTAAATTACTAAATCTAATAACAGGCGAAAAAGTTTCTGAGTAATCAACCCCATATTTCTGAGTATATCCCTTTGCTACAAGTCTAGCTTTATACGTAACTATATCCCCATTATGATCCCTTTTGATCTTAAAAACCCACTTATTTTTAACAATATTTCTATTGCTAGGTTTATCGACCAATCCCCAAGCATTGTTTGTCTTAAAAGCTTGAAGTTCGTTTTTTATCGCATTACTCCATTCTACGTGTCTCGCGCTTGACAATGCTTCGGAAATGGTTAATGGTTCTAAATTTTCTGATACAGTTAACATAGCAAAGTCTGGATCAAAGTCAATAAAATCACCATACCTGTCTGGTTTTCTTTTTACTCGTTTAGGATACCTGGATTCAACTCTTTCACATTCACTTTCACTCAATGCCTCATTTTCACTTTCGCTAACTGACACTTCACTGATGTTTTCTTCTGGAAGATGAGGAGTCTCAGCCGGAGTATCTTTTAAGCCTTGATCATCGTCTTCACTTTCTTCTACTATTTTTACAGGAAGAACATCTGGTGGTGTAGTAGGAACAACGGGCATTTTCGATGAGTCGTCGGAAAGTTTGTCTTCTAGAAATACAACATCCCTGGCTATTTTTAGACTATAGTTACTTGGGTCTAAAAGCCTGTATCCAACACTTGTTTCTGAGTATCCGACAAAAATATATTCTTTGCTTTTGTCGTCGAGCTTTTTACGCTTACCATCTGGTATGTGAACATAAGCACGGCATCCAAAGATCCTTAGGTGTTTAAGGTCTACCTTTTTACCAGTCCATTTTTCTTCTGGTGTTTCACCACGTATTTTCTTCGTTGGTGAACGGTTCAGAAGATAAACCGCTGTATTAGCCGCTTCTGCCCACATCTGCTTCTCACTATTTGAGTCAATAAGCATTGAACGTGTCTTTTCCAGTATGGTTCGATTATAACGTTCAGCTACACCATTCTGTTGTGGAGTATATGGTATTGTCAGCTCGTGCTTTATTCCACGATCTTTGAGAAATTTCCCTAAATGCTCATTACAGTATTCTCCTCCATTATCAGTCCTTAGAACTTTTATTTTCCGTTCTGTTTGAGTTTCTACCATGGAGCAGAATACTTTAAAAATTTCTGAAACCTCACTTTTATGTTCTAGAAAATAACAAAACACTTTTCTAGTACAGTCATCAATCAAGGTAAACATATATTTTTTGCCACCCCATGATTCCACCTCCATAGGTCCTACAAGGTCAGAGTGGATCAAGTCGAGTTTATTTTGTGCGACTTGTTTGTCCTTTTTATAGGGAAATGGTTTTCTGGCTTGTTTGCCTTTTATACAACTCTCACAATAGTCTGGATTTTTATTTTCGCTATAGGACATACCAGTAGCCAATCCATTTTTCAGCAGCGCCATACTATAATGATTAAGGTGACCTAGGCGTTTATGCCATAGCATTTGAGAATCCAAAGGTTTTACTACATTCGCACATTCTGTCATGACATCTAGTTTATACAAGCCATTTACATTCGCCGCAGTAGCTACAGGTTCTCCCTTAATACTACAGTTACCTTCATCGATTATACTGCATCCTGCTGAGTCAAAATGTACACAGTGTCCTTTTGAAACAATTTCGTTCACTGACAACAAGTTCACTGACAAATTTGGAACATATTTAATTTTCGAAATGTTTTTTTCAGTCCTGTTGTGTTTCAGTTTTACAACACTGTTTCCAGTTCCACTAACCGAGAGTTTTGAATTATTTGCCACAAGCACTTCCTGCCCCGAGCCTTCATCCGTAAGGTCAAATAAAAGCTCTCTGTTTCCAGTCATATGGGAGGAGGCACCGCTATCAACGTACCAAGCTGTTTCGCGTACATTGTTTACACTTAAAGCTGCCCCAAACAGAGCTTTTCTTCCACCTTGGTTATTTTTATTTTTATTAACCGTTTCGGAGTCGTTTGAAGTATTCTTTTTTTGAGGGCATTGATTTTTGTAATGGCCTTTCTGCTTACAGCCCCAGCACCATGGAGATTTATTAGATTTCTTTGTGGCCAATGCACAGTCACTAGTATGTTTGTTATTCTGCCATTTTTTGTCCTGCAGTAATTTAGTTTTTACGAAGTCTGACGTTATGTCCACACCTGAGCTTTCAAGTGCCATAACCATAGGCTCATAGTCTTCTGTGAGTCCCTGCAGCATAATGACACCTAAAAACTCATCATCTACTGGTTTTCCCATAGACGACAGCTTTTGAGACAGAGCCATGACTTCATTAACATACCCCTCCATTGTGCTAAAATTTTCCAATTTTATGGAGCACAGATTTCTTAGCAGACCTAGTCGCCGATGAAGTCCTTTATCTTCATATGCGTTTTCTAAAGCCGTCCACGCATCGCTGGCTGTTTTCGCTTGCATCACATGAGGATACGTCGACTTATCTAGAGAAAGAATTATTTTTGAAAGTGCTTTCTCTTCACGACGAGCTCTTGCGTTGGCGTCCAGCGAAGTATCCATCTCTCCACTTATACAGCTCCAAAGTCCGTCTAACTTTAACAACGCACTTATCTGGAACTTCCAGTCACTATAGTTTTCACGACCCTTAAGTTTTTCTACACTCATTCCGATATTACTCTCGTTTACCGCCATTTTATTTTTTTTAAACGACGACGAAACAAATAAAAAATCGCGTATACTACCGGACTATCGCGTTATCAAATTACTCTTACGAGATCTGGGCCCATAACCTGTCAGAAATTGACTTGGCAGGGAATGGGTAATTTACACAAAAGTCAGTAAAACGAAGTTTTATTTAAATATCAAAATAATAGAGGTACAATCTTAACCGAGAAAAAGCTTAATAACGACTAAATACTAAAATCCCTTACACATAGACTTCGACTGTCTGTGTCTCTTTCAGCAAGCAATAATCATTAAGATTATAAGTTATTTGGCGGCTGAAATATGAGAACGCGCCACACACTGTTTATTTATTACCTACTTCAGGGAAGTATATGTCTAGCATAAGCAATCTTATTATTGAATAAACAACAATAATGCGGGACACGAAAGAAAACCGGGCGGAGTCAATCGGTTTAGGAAGGTCGGTTTTCTTTCGTGTACCGCACTTCTATATCTCTTTTGTGCTGCAAAAACGGCGAACTTTCGAATTTTAAAATGATTGATTATTGTTGATCGATTTACCTATAAATATATTTTTTCTTGAGTTCTGTCATTAACGGTTCCCGGGCTACTGCCTACGTCCACTATTATTGGACCACCTAGTATAGTGATACACGATTTACAAGTCCAGATTTTATAAGGGCAGCCAGCATCAGATTCAGTGAACGAGATTTATCAAAATTTTAATTTATGCAGTTCGACCACGGGCTACTCGGGTATGCCAAAAGTGGCCGTCTGTCTCCGTTTGCCATATTACTTTATACAGGGGCCGTCATTGTGAAGTACTATACAGGACGTTTCCTAATTGCGTGCTGATGTTAAAGGGGATGTTTTTATGTCCTAAAAGTCTTAACTTTTGAGATACAGGAAGGTAAAGTTTAAAAAGAAAACATTTTTTTTCATCCCAATTCTGATGCTATTGTAGATAACTGCATGAAATTTGATACACGTCTTCTATGCATTAAGGAGCATACAGATTTACCCAGGTTAATTTCATATGCACGCCACTGGTACAAATATCCAAAATTGATTGTTAATAAAAAATGCGCTTTTATGCATAAAAGACGTGTATCAAATTTCACACAGTTATTTATCTATAATAGCATCAGAATTAGGATTTAAAAAAAAACGTTTTTTTAAAACCCTGTATCTCCAAAGTTAAGACTTTTAGGTTCATATTAAACTTTTTTCTTAAAAAGGTCCAAGAATCACCCCCCTTTAACATTAACACGCAATTAGGAAACGCCCTGTATAGTACTTCACAATGACGCCCCCTGTAAAAAGTAATATGACAGACGGAGACAAACGGTCACTTTTGGCATAATTTTGATAAATCTTGTTCACTGGAATCAGTGCTGGCTCCCCTACTATAACTACATTGATGTGTTAATTTTGGAAAAATATGAGTTCTGTCGTTTTTCAAATATTAATTGCAATATTAGATATTTTTTGACACCCGGTATTGATCAGAAAATTAATTATTTTGAAGCAGTTTATTGACAGCTACTTTACAAACAATTTTACAAAATATATGAAAAAAAAACTAAGCCATTTTTGAGGTTGACGGCTGATCCCAGAGGTCCCAGTGTGATAACTAAATCATCAATAACCGTTTCAATTTTGCCATCTACTTCCCAGTCTTTATCTTTAATAGAATGAACATGTTTAACATACGATTTCCAATTTTCAGCCGATATTGAGTCAATCGCTTCTAATGTTATTTTATTTAAATCTTTAATTGAAAGTTCACCGGTGTTGCGCTTTCGAATATATTTTTTTACTCCTGCCCATGCAAGTTCAATAGGGTTGAGGTCGCACTTGTATGGAGGCAGCCTTAAAGGTGTATGACCGAGGTTACGTAAAAGACCGTCAATTTTATACTATTTTTCTTTAGGCTTGTTGGCTGACATTACTTCATATATTTTCTCCATGTTGGATCACATACAAGATTGTTCGATTTAAGCCACGATATCATATGAGCTTTTGTAGAGTATTTAGTTAGCACTTTATCTTCTACGTGAGAATGATAAGACGCATTATCCATTACCACGACTGATTTGGGAGGAATGTTAGATAGAAGCTTCTCGAGCAACCACTTTTCAAAATTATCTCTATTCATCTGTCCATGATAGTCTCCATCAGTTGTTAGTCCTGAGCGAAAAACTAAAGCAGCACCTGGAACAAACCCGGCTTCTGAACCAGCATGAACTATAATAAAGCGACTACTAGAGCGGATTCCCTGAACAACATATATATATCCGCGAGTTAAAAATATTTGGTTTCTCAATGAGCAATTTCCGTTTATTTTAGCACTTGCGTCAAACAAAACAATTTAATTGTAAAATCCGATTTAAGGTTTTATACCCGTACGGAAAATCTATTATGTTCTTTACAGCACGGAGTAGGGGTTTGCAGGTCGAAACCTTCTTCAAGTTTATATAAAAATCCTCTATTGTTCGTCGAATTACTTGAAAATCACCATCGTCAATTTTATTTTTGTATGATAATCGGGGTCTTTTTTTAGCAGGAGATTTTAAAGGTGAAGTAGAACATTTGCGATCATTATGTTCTCTTTGAATTTTTCTTACAATACTTTCCGAAACACCAGTGTAAAATGTAGCGCGTTTTGTTCGATTTTGAATTAGAATAGTCGAACTATTATTTTCAGCTTCTCTAGTACAGGCCTCTATAACGCTCGCATTAACTTCACGTGCACCGCTTCGAATTGTTTATCTTCTTTTGCTCGCCATCGTTACTTCGAAATAATGATTCAAATTCAACGCAACGCATTTATATAGAAATGAAAACAAATCCTCGAAATGTATAGACGCTACTGGAAATAGCTAGAACCTTCTAGCGGCAAACGCATGGAGACTCTAGGCACCTCCCAATTACAAGTGGACCAGTGCGAAATTTACTAAATCCTCGATTAATTTTCCGTACCGCTTAGCTGGCACACTTTATAGGTGAAGCGGCAAACTATTACAACAAATAAAATAACATAAAATTTATTTGCGGATACAAATTTTACTTTTCCGCTTGCTTAAGACTATGACCCTTTATTTTAAGGACCGCCCGGTTTTCTTTCGTGTCCCGCACTTTAATTGAATTTGAAATAAAATTAAAATGATTAGTATTTAAATTACATATGCTTTGCACAATTTTTCCTCTTAAATCTTCCAACGTTCTAGTTTTCTCTCTGTAGACCTTGGTTTTTAAATATCCCCATAAAAAATTACCTAACGGAGTTAGATCTGGGCTATTTGGTGGCCAATAAATGACCCCGTTTCGGCCAATCGACATATAGCGATTGTTTAAAAACTCCCTTGCCAAGGCGACATTATGTGGCGATGCCCCATCTTGCTGCCATAAAAGATTAAAATTATTTTGCAGAGGTTCGTTTCCCAAAAGATTTTCAATTTCATTTTTCAAAAACTTTAAGTATGTATGCCCATTTAGAACACCTTCAAAAATAATGGGACCAATCACATTATTTCTCAGCATACCACACCAAATATTAAGGAGTTTACGACCTTGTCGTTTAATTTCGATATATGCACCTGAAAACCGGTGACCACAAATGGGTATTTTTTCGATTATACATTCTGGCAGTTGTAAAGATCGCCTCATCACTCCAAAGGATTTTATTAAAAAATCATGATTCTTATTTTTATGAAAAATTATTTGGTGGTAGAAGTTTAATCTTAAATGTTGTTGATTTATAGTAAGCTCTTGGACATGCATTGATTTATATGGATGATATTTGTATTT
The DNA here is from genome assembly GCA_030620095.1 of Kuschelorhynchus macadamiae. Taxonomy (NCBI): domain Eukaryota; kingdom Metazoa; phylum Arthropoda; class Insecta; order Coleoptera; family Curculionidae; genus Kuschelorhynchus; species Kuschelorhynchus macadamiae. The sequence goes on along the minus strand of JAUTXW010004058.1, from coordinate 17,348 downwards.
CTTTAAAGTATTTTGAATTTTCGTTAGTGATTTTCCAAAATACCTACTCGGATCTCTAATTGAATGTCGCGGGTTTTCTAAAAGTAAGATTAATTTTTTTATTATACCAAACAAAATGTTTAATAACTTATTGCATACCTTAAAAATATAGCAATATATTCATTTCGTCTGCTTCGTTTAAAGCAACTGTTCGCTTCTTTTGTTGTAGGGATTTTCTCTTTGTAATATTTTAGCAGATATTAACAGAAAACGGATTTTTGCGCAAATCTTAGTGGCATTTTTTTGAACTCGTAAGAATCTGGAGAATTTTTGGAATAAATAAAATATTATCCGTACTATATGAAACCGACGACACTTTTTTTACTCAATAAAATATATCATGAGCTCTTGGACCTGGAACAAAATACATTTTTTTGGTCGTCGCATTTTCTCATAGGCTTTTTATGAAAGTCCGTCCAGGGCCTCAGATGCACTCTTATACCGCCACTGATGTACAGGATTGTTAAATGTAATGTTTTTAAATAAACTGATTGGAAGTCAAATATTTGTTAAAAGGCCACCGAGGATTTCAGATCTTATCTCTTTTGACTACTACGTGTAGTTTTTCAAAATCGTTTGTAACGTATACCCCTAAATAATTACAAAATGGTAGTGGTGGAATAAAAAGAAAAGTATTTTTGGTTTTTTCGCCACAATTATAATACAAAATTAAAGACAAATTTTATCTATTTACCTCAAAAGTTTAATATGCAGTCTTTATTTCTGGGTCCACTGTGAAGGTATCCAAAAAACGACACCGAAAAATATCTATTTTTTGGACGTTTTGGGGGAAAGTTTACCACATCTTCAGCAAAACTAAAAGCAGTATATACTTATGTTTTGTATCAGAAATATAACCAGAATGACCAATCTCTCACAGAATGCCAATGAATATCAAATAAAAGGTGTAATTATTAATTGTCAAAATAAAGTGAAAAAATATGTGTACCTAGAGTATGTTCATTTTAATTTACTATATTTTGCGGTGTTTTTTTTTAACTTCAGTATTTAACCTCGTGCTATTAAAATTAACTGAACAAGATGCTGCATAATTATCTTTAATTAAAAATATTAAGACACTTTCTTTTATTTTACGTTTTTTGGAACATGGTTCATTTGCCAAAATACTAGATGCATCCCAATGAATTTTATGATTGTTTTTCAGTGCATGTTGGCAAGTGTTTGATTTTTGAAATTCTCTATTTTTTATGTAAGTTTGGTGTTGTTTAATTCTTTTGGCTAATGGCCTCGAGGTATTACATATGTAAAATTTATTGCATTGACACGGAATTTTATAAATAACATTTTTTGCATTTTCTTGTTCATTGTTAGGCTTTGTTTTTATTACTTCTAGGCGTATTTTATGTCGTAAAGATCGTTCTTACGTTAAAACGTTTACCTATTCCTATTATTTTATCTGTTAAGTTAGATATGTATGGTATAAAGAGGTTTGTAATTGGCCAATTTTGGATTTGTTTGATCTTTGGATCCTGAACTTCATAAAAACATTTTTCAATGAAATCATTAGGATAATTATTATATATCTTTTATAAAATTTTTTTCGACAACAAAATTTTGATCCTTGCAAATTATTTTTGCTCTATCATATAAACTTTTTACAACTCCCTTTTTAACCGTGATTTGATGATTTGAGTAAAAATGTAAGTATCTGTTTGTGTGTAGGTTTTCTGTATATCTATGTCTTTTTACTAAGTATGTCTAAAACTGGACGTTGTTGGACTGTTTCTTTTTCAATAGTAAATTTAATTTATCGGTTCTTTGGTGTTAATATGATTTAAAAAATCATTTAAATGTTGATCGTCATTTTCATAGATACAAAAAATATCATTAATGTATCTCCAACAAACAAATGACTTATGATCGCAATTTTGAATATAATTAAACTCAAAGTTTTCCATAAAAATATTATTTAGTAAAGGAGATAATGGATATGGGGTCTCATAACCAATACAAAATTTTGTTGGTAATATTCATTTATATCGAAAATAAGTATTTTTTACGCAAAAAGTTATTAATTCTAGAATACTATTAATGTTTAATGATTTGCGTTCACCAATGTTCATCAAGTTTATTTCTTATTATGTTTAAAGTTTTATCTACAGGTACATTTGTAAAAAGACTAACGATGTCAAAACTTGCCAGTGTATTATTTATATTTATTTGAATATTAGACAATTTTTCTAAGAAATGTGAATTTTTTATATACAGGGTGTCAACTAAGTACTTGTACAAACCTTAAGAGGTTTGTATTATTTATGAACATGGGTCTGAAACGGCTTTGTTTCTGAGATACAGGGCGTCCAAAAAAACAATTTTATTTGTGTTTTTGCTTATATTTTTGTTAAGGAACATGACAATTGGACAAAATTTGGGATTCTGGATATATTGACTAGGCAGACCTATTCTCCATTTAATTTTACATAAAAAAGGTGCTCTTAGTATTTGTCGCTAAAAGTAGCCATTTTGGATAAAAAAAGGGTTTGAAGTTAAATATGCGTTGAAAGTTTTTAAATTGGATCATTTTCGCGATTTAAAAAAATAAGCAAAAAAAATATATCTTTTATTGATTGTATTATCAGGTAAAAAACGTAAATCATTAACAAAACTAAAACTAAACTAGTTAATAACATTATTTTACAATAATTGTTGAAAATGACCACCGCCTACTTCAGCGCATGCAATAAGTCGCCTTAACATTGATTGCCTAACAATTTCAAATATACCTGGCGTCTGATTAATAATGGCACAAGATTCAAATATCCTATTTCTTAGATCTTTTTCATTTTGGACTGGACTTTTATAAAACTTCAAGTGACCCCATAGAAAATAATCCAAAGGATTCAAATCTGGTGATCTGGGAGGCCAGGCTTGTGGTCCAGCTCTTCCTATCCAACGGTTAGGGTAATTCTCGTCTAGAAATTGACGCGCAACGACACTAAAGTGTGACTTTAGAGAGCTCCGTCGTGCATTAACCACATCCTGTTTCTGGTTTCTAAATCAACTTCTTCTAATGGTTGGGAAGTTCGTGCTCCAAAAACCTTCGATATTCTTCGCCATTAAGCCTTTGCGGAAGAATACAAGGTCCAATAAGGTGATCACCGATAATTCCTACCCAAATATTGAGAGAAAATAGCACCTGAAAATGATTTTTTTCTCTGATAGCATTCGGATTATCCTCAGCCCAGATATGGTTGTTATAAAAGTTAATTATGGAATTTCGAGAAAACGAGGCTTCATCTGTGAAAAGCACATGGCTTAAGAAATCCGGGGTTCGTACTAATCTATTACGCATCACAAAAATCGAGTCTGAGGGGAAAAACTCTAGGTAATAGAGCCTGCACACGTTGCATATGATAAGGATAAAGTTGTTGGGACCTTAAAATTTGCCAACCTAATGTGTGTGTAATATTCAATTCAGCTATTTTCCGTGTACTAGTTTGCGGGTCTTCTTCAATTCTGTTTAACACTGTTTCTTCAATCTCAATTATTCGAACTGGAACATCTGTTGTTCTCTTAAAGCTGCCAGTTTCACAAAGTCTTGCGTGAATATTAATAAAAGTTTGGACGTGTGGCACCACTCGTTGAGGAAATCGCGCCTGATACATTCGTCTTGCAACTTGTGCATTACCGCGAGCCATTCCGTAAGTAAAATGAATGTCTGCCATTTCTGCGTTGGTATATTGGTACATTTTGGACAAAACACACGATAAATTATTACTTACAACGCCAAATGATAAAAAACTACTTGTTTTATTCTAAATCAACTGCCATGACTGATTCTGCTACCATGGAAACCTCTCAATTGTTTTCCAAGGCCTGCTATGGATTCACCTATACTATTTTCTTGTGTACTGCGGCTGCAGAGGAAAGATGCAGCACATTTTTACGATTTTATTATTTTTATCCAATTTTCACTAATTTGGTAATTGTGATATGTTAATGTGATAGAGTAACATAGCACATGATTTTGAAAAAGTATTTCGCTTATTTTTCAAAATCTCGGAAATGACTCAATTTAAAAAATTTCAACGCAGATTTAACTTCAAACCTTTTTTTATTCAAAACGGCTGCTTTTAGCGACAAATACTAAGATGAACTTTTTTATGTAAAATTGAATGGAGAATAGGTCTGCCTAGTCAAAAATGACATAAAAGGCTTCAAAAAAAAGTTATGGTTAATTAAATTCAGGAACAACACTGTATGTGGCGCCCTCTAACATTAAATAAAAAACTAAGCTAATATTTGAATTTCTTGTCATCAATATACCCAGAATCCCAAATTTTGTCCAATTGTCATGTTCCTTAACAAAAATGTAAGCAAAAAACCAAATAAAATAAAGCCGTTTCAGATCCATGTTCATATGAACTTTTAATCTTAAAATTAGTCAAAGAATCATCCCTTAGAGTTTGTACAAGTACTTAATTGACACCCTGTATAAATCAGTGTTACCAACTAGCGGTTTTAATATATTTAAAAGAAACCTAGCTAAAAGATGTGTCGGTGAGTTTACGCTACTTACTATTGGTCTTAATGGTATGTTGTACATATACATATTGTACTTGTTACTAAACAGGACCCTAAAAATAGGTTAACTTTTTTGTATAAATTTTTTTACGGCGGTTCGCGAGGGAAGTAATTGTAATACAAGTTAGTATATCTATTTACGGCGAAGATCAGGATATAATTCTTTTATTTAGATATATTAAACATTCTCGTATTTAGAAGAAAATTATTTTTGTACAAAAAATCATCAAAGATAAAACGTTTGTATTTATGTATCATGCATTTGAAATAAACAGTTTGTGTACAACTTTGGTAAAATTATCGGCGAAACGGAAAATTACGTAATAGTTGTAAATTTTCAACACTACGTTAATTTTTTTCTTTGTGGAATTATTTTAATTATCTATCGGATGCAAAACGTCAGTTATTTTTTAAGAAACAGGGCTTTTGGTTTCTGTCTTAAATCCACTACCCTTTTTATTCCTAAATTTATTAGGGCGTTAAATTAGATTATAAAAGCTATAACAAAAAAATTACTTACCCGAACCAGCACTTTGATGTCCGGCCGCCAATCCAAGAACCGCAGCAGCCGAACCGGGGCCGCCACCAGCCGCGGCGTTCATCTGCGCGGCTGCGGCGATGCCGTGCGGCAGGAAAGCCGCCGCGACCGCCGCCTGCGCGTTGAAGTAGGCCATGCGGCTGGCTGCCATCGTCATGTGGTGGTGACTGAACCCATGTTCTGATGGGTGGAAGCCCGTTGGGGCCTGCAGTTGGTACTAAATGAGAAACTTTTATTATTACGTGGTATATTATTTAGAATATATATTTTGTTAATGGAATTTGTATATCACCCTTTCAGACAGGCAATATAGAGGGTGTTAATTAAGTACATAGCCAAACTTTCAGGGCTGATTGCCGAGCCCGTTTTAAGAAAGAATGTTCATATTAGAGGTTCGCGAGACCACTAGACTAGTCTCGGTCTCGGTATCAAAACGAGACTGAGACCGAGACCGGGACTTGAAAAGGTATTTCGAGACCGAGACAGAGACTTGGTGTTCGAGACCAAGACCGATACCGAGACTTACCTATCGAGACTCTCGGTCTCGATCTCAAAGTGAAGTAGCAAAATAACTAATGTTCTAAAATTATTTGTTATTAATTTGTCAATAATTCAAAAAATATATGTTTGGGGGCAAATTAATTCATGCAAAAAATAATTTTTCTATAATCAATTATATTATACTAGCATTGTATATGTTCTTATAACAATGATACTAGTGAAATAGTCATTTAAAAAATGATATAAATAATCATAAAAAGAGAATTTGGCTTAGAATTTTAAATAGATTATCAATAAAGCTAATTTAACTATTACGCTTAAAAAATAACGAACTGTTCTAATAACAAAGTAAAAATTTAAATTTCTAAACATACATTATAAGCATATTTTTAGATTTTATTTCAACCTATATAATAAACCTTAAAATATTACAGAAATTTTAAACTAATATTTTATAATTTCATTTTTCAAATTACTTTTATACCATGAATGAATATATAATAAGCATTTGTTTGAAGTTTCATTTAACATGTTTTTAGTTTTGTATTAATTATGCTTGTGAAAATAAACGCTCTACTGCTACAGAGGTCGCCTGTATAGACAAAAGATCTTTTGCCATTTTGGCTAAATTTGGAAATTGTTTATCGTGTGCTTTCCACCATTCTAAAATATCTGTACCAAATATTCTATTATTTCTTTTCTGCAATTTTCGGAATCACTTTTTTTTTCAAATAGTGATTTATAATCGATGTCATAGTTATCATCGCTTGAGGAACTTGATATTATTGGTGATTCAGGAGGTACAATATAATATTTATACTTGTACATTTTCTCAAAAAAGGCTATAGATTGATCTTTCAGGCGAAAAAATGAACAAGTAGATATTTGTTTAATAAATAAATTTACTTTTAAAATCCACTCCACTTTTAAAATATATAGCTAATTTACCAAAGAACAAAAATAGTTGATTCACAAGTGGTATTATGAACCATAGCCACCTTTATGCAGACCCCTAAGAACTGTCCTGGTTAAGAAAGTAAATACGCATCAAAGTAATAAAAGTTTGGTTCAAAATAACAAAGTTTACAGAATACCTAAGGGTGTTTTACTTGGCCATCGATCGTTTTCTACCTATTGAATTATAACGTCTGTCCCTAGAATGCCCAGCACGTTGCTTGCATGAGTTCTGTTGCATTATACAGCGTGTCCTTATTTTGTGTTTAATATATCTTATTCATTTGTATTTCTTTCGAAATGTCAAATAATTATTGTTCTGTGGATGGTATTTAGGTAACTCTAGTGATGTGTGGCCTTTCTGTTGATTGATTTTGATACACCTACTAGTGTCCGTATATCTTCATTTACCTATTCCATCTGTTGGCAACATCATTTGGAATTATAGATTTTTGAAATAATTTTTATTATAAAGATACCTACATTTTTTCTACTTTACTGAAATGTTCAAACAACAAATTTTTAAGATTAGAAAAACTCTGGGTTTCCAACGTAGGCTTCCATGTACTTTTGTCTAAATAACATCTCGGCGAACAATTGTTATTTTTAAAATTTTGTTTTCGAGACCACTGAGACTTTCGAGGCCGATACCGAGACTAAGTAGGTCTCGGTCTCGAAGCATCGAGACCGATCCCTAGACCGAGACCGTAAATATTTTCCGAGTAGACTGATTCAGTCTCGGTCTCTGTCTCGCGAACCCCTAGTTCATATAAACATAAGCCTTAAGAGGGTTTATTCTCGAAAAGCAGGGTGTTATAAACCTTTTTAAAAAACATTTATTTTATTAATACTTGGAAAACCCCTAGACTTATTTCATTAAAAGTTGGTATTTAAAATAAGCAAAGAAAGAAAATCAACTCAGCCACAGGCGTGCGCATGGGCAGCCATTCCAATTTTAATTTTCGTAAATTTACTATAGGTTACTGTCTATCTTGAAAACTGATTGCTTTTTCACAATTAACAACAAAAGGACTTAGAAGTTGTCTGTTGTGTTTTTTTTGGTATAATAGACCGTTTTCGATAAAAATAAAAAAAATGTGAGCACATTATCCTTGCCGCATGGGCAACCAATCCGATTTTTGTTTTAGTAAACATATGATATGCCACTAATTATTTTAAAATCTGATAGTTGTGTTTTTTGAGTAGAATTAGCAGTTTTTGAAAAATCAGACAAATCTATAACTAAAAAAATAACATACTAGACCTTGACAATTAAAATTAAAAATAATCACTAGTCTTGTTAAGAGATTGATAGTTATTTCGTTTTCTGTTTTTTTAAAAAATGGTTGAATATACATACTATGAGATGGCAGATATGCACTTCATAGTAAAATTTTCGTAAGGTCCAAGGCCGATCACACAAAATCTTATTAACCTCCACGCACGATTATGTGATAAATCTGTTTAGATGTAGGAAGTCGTTCTTAAGGAAATTTTAAAAAATCCGCATACAAAATCCCGAAAATTTTCACATCTACTAAGTATTAAATATTACCCATGTACTGCTATGACGAATTTTAAGAGAGTAACAACTTTGTCCTTGTCACATACGACGTGTTCAAGCTCTTTTACCCAGAAACTTAACTAAGCAAGTTGCTTTTTGCACGTGGAAGCAAAATAAAACAATTATGAGGGCAGGATTTTTAACTCAGGTGTTTTTCCTGTAAGGAAATCATGAACTTTTATAATAATCACATATGGGATCCTCATGCAATATTTGAAAACCACTTTCAAAAGCAACTTTCTGTAAAGTTGTGGATTGGAATTGCAGAAGATTTTCTAATTGGACCTCAAGTTGCTCTGGGTTCCAGGCCATAGTGATGTCGAAGGTAATGAGAAAGCCGATGAGAATAGGCTCATTAGATGCCTTTTTCGAACCAAAGCCCGTCCTTAGAGTATCTAAGTGTATACAGGGTGTCCAATTTTGGTTGTAAATGCAAGGTATCTCCGTTATTTGCAAATATTTAGGGTTGAGGTTTTCGCGACACCGTGCCACTTTTTTGTCAAACTCAAGCTGCCGTAATCAGATTTTCCATAGCCCGCCTCGTTTCGGAGATACAGGGCCAAATTGAAAAAATTGCATTTTGGGACACCCCTCGTATCTCGGTTATCTTTTAACGTATCGAAAAGGTAAAAACTGGATCTTATAGAGTTTTTTACGTAGAATCCAGTGGCGTGGACAGATTTTTACTCGGGGCCGTCGTTTTTGATACATGATCCAAAGTTACGTTTTTTTTTTAAATGGGACACCCTGTATATTTTTACGTAGTCCTATTCGTCTTATTATGAGCTTTTCAAAAATATATAGTTATCTATACTTATTTTGAAAATAAGGCTACAGTTTAAGTTTTTAAGAATATATTAAGTATATCTATTTTCCGTAATTAGCCATGTTCAAAAGAACTGCTCAAACTGATTTCCATTTTCTCTTAGACATCTCTCACACACTCTTGCAGTTTTACCCAGTGCATTTGAAATGACTACATTGCGTGCTTGTATTTGCAAAACTGCCTGCTCAGTGGTGTTACGCAGGTCTTGAACTGTGTTATGTCGGGTACGAAAAATTAAATTTTTTAGGTGACCCTATAAAAAGAAGTCCAATATGGACAGGTCAGGCGACCAAGGAGGCCATCGGACAGGTCCATGCGTTCCAATCCAGCGTTCGGGGAAGTTCTCTTCTAAATACCGCCTCACAATTTGGGAGTTATGTGCTGGAGCTCCGTCTTGTTGGAAATATATTTGATGAACATGTGTTAAAGGGACATCTTCTATGATTTCTGGCAATATATTTTGCAATATTTCAAGGTAGCGATTAGCAGTGAGACCTTCTTCAAAAATATGAAATTTTATTTTGGTTCCTAATACGAAACAAGCGACATTAAAGCCAAATCTTCCTTGTTGCTCGTGTGGAAATATCAAATGTTGATTTTCAGGTGACCAGTGTCTCGTATTGTGCCTATTAAATATTCCAGCACTACTTATATACGATTCGTCGGACCATATAACCGCCCTTCCAAAATTTTGGTTAGTATTAATTTTTTGTAAATACCACTGGCAAAAATCAATACGTCGTTCTGCATCTCCAGGATGTAGATTTTGCACAACTCTGACTTTATAAGGTTTATACTTATGTTACAGGCGTTACATTTACACTTGCTAAGACGTTAATTTCATCAGCCTCACGATTCTCTTTGTTATATTTCTTTGATCTGGGCTTTTTGAAAGAGCCAAAATGTATTAAATTCGATTTCAGCCTATAGAATATTAATTTATTTGGCTGCTTCCTTTCCGGATATCTATATAATAAAAAGTTTTAAAAAAGATTGCAATAATAATTATGAAAATAAACCATTACCTAATGAAATAAAGCTCAGAAGCAGCGTTTATATTTCCATGACTCTCTATGAAAGAGGTCAGCATATCATATTGCTCAAAGTTTTCAAATGATTGATTTGCAGCCATTTGTTAAAAAATAATAATCAGAGCGACTAATTTAACGCGTCTATTAGTATTAACATCAAAACTTTATTTACTTTATGACAAAGCAGTGACAAAGCCATTTTTGACAATCAGTCCATGGCTTACTATGAAAAATATAGATAGATATTACTACAAACCTAAATTGCAGCCTTATTTTTTAAAATAAGTATAGATAACCATATATTTTTGAAAAGCTCATAATAAGACGAATACGACTCCGTAAAAATATACAGGGTGTTTCATTTAAAAAAAACGTGACTTTGGGTCATGTATCAAAAACGATGGCCCCGAGTAAAAATTTGTCGCCACTGGATTCTACGTAAAAAACTCTATAAGAGCCAGTTTTTACCTTTTCCATACGTTAAAAGATAACCGAGATACGAGGGGTGTCCCAAAATGCAACTTTTTCAATTTGGCCCTGTATCTCCGAAACGAGGCGGGCTATGGAAAATCTGACTACGGCAGCTTGAGTTTGACAAAAAAGTGGCACGGTGTCGCGAAAACCTCAACCCTAAATATTTGCAAATAACGGAGATACCTTGCATTTACAACCAAAATTGGACACCCTGTACAGTACGAGGCTGAGTAAACAAATAAGTGATGGATATGCACAAGGTCCACTGGCCAAGTAGACAGGAACATACACAAAGCAAAACCTTTATTAAGGAAACTGATGTGGTACTTGCTGGAAATTTGTTCCTTCTGAGCAGAAATCAGTTAAGAGCAATTACAGGCATCCTTACAGGACAAATGGCTGTGAAAGACCACCTGCCTAAGTTAGGGGTACACTGGTGACCTAACATGCAGATTCTGCGGTAGGGAAAATGAGACAGCTATACATATTCTGTGCTACTGTAAGGCACTGGAGTGCAAAAGGCATTTGTGCCTCGGGCAACCGAAGGTCGACCCAGAGGAAGTTCTGTTCTAGATCTGAGCAAATTTGCCCAGAGCTTTAAGCTGGAAATGCTGACTTATGTGTGGAGGGGTTAGCCATGATCGCAGCGCGTCAGCGATATCCCAGAGTCCTTTACCCTGGTACAATAAGCTGTATAGCTTCAGTGCCAGAGGATGGGTATTGGTCGGTATTCTGCGGGAGTCCGACACTACCAACTGGCACCGGGCCATTTGCCACCTCCAACCAGGAGAAAAAGTTGGACCTCATTTTCTTCCTTATAGACTGAATGACGGTCAATATCGATCGTTTTTAGAATACATTGTGCCTGAAATGTTAATAGATTTTCCATTATTACAAAGAGATCAGTTATAGGAGATCTACGATGGGGTGATATCACACTTTAGCTTAGTTAAGAGTGAGTATTTAAACCAATATGAATCCTCTGGAGTTCTTTGTTTAGGGTGATCTGAAATCGTTCGTTAGTGAATAAAACGCCAGTTTAAAGTGAGGACGATTTAAGAAATAAAATTCAAGAGTTCTGTGTTATCATGGGAAAACCTCTGGCAAGACCGCCAATTGATGTAAATGCATGCATTGTGGTCGGAGTGGTCATTTTCAACAATACTCTAAGACGATGTTCTAATCCTTGTATTATTGTTATACTAACTGTGTTTTTATTATAACTATTAGATATATTATAAAATAAACTATTTACAATTTTATTAAATGAAATCTACTTTAATTTTTATTTTCTTATTTTATGTTGCAAGAAGTACAATTAATTCTTATATCGGGAGCTAACATTCTTTAAACTGGAACCTTTCATAATTAGTTTTTCTGGTTTTACCGAAACGTATATTTTTTAGTTTTTATTCACAGCAGTAGCATGTTTTAGTTTTTCCAAATAGGTCAATTTGCTCAGATTCTTGAGTTGTTCGAGAGTGCTTCATTCTATCAATAAACACAAAAAACACTGTAGTTTTTTTTAACATATTGCAAAAAATCTATCAAATTTGAAAATAAACAGTGACGTAATATAAATTAAAAAAAAAACGGAATGGTTAGGCTTGCGCACGCCAGTGGCTCACTTGATTTTCTTCTGGTCGGAAAAAGTAGCATTTTAAACATTTATTTTACATATCAAATTTCAATAAAATAACTTGAATGCTGTCACAGGAATAATATAATTGTGGACTTTTTTTTTTCATTAATAATAACTCTCCACGGGCTGTTTAAAAATTATCGCAGATTATATAATTGTTTAATTAAAAAATGTACGACAGATTATTACCTAAAAAAAAGATGTTATTTTTTTTCTGCAGTCCGCATAGTTGGCCAGTCAAATATTGAATACAGAGTGTGCAGAAAATATAAAATTAAATTAAATTTGCAAAAAAAGCAAAACAAAACTCGTAGACTATTATAAAAAAGGATTATCAATGTCACACAATGTATCATAGAAATATCAATCCGGTAACTGACGTCAAGAAATATCAAATTAAAAAAAAAAGCAATTAGAGACGGTGCTTCTATACATTCTTGGCGAAGTACAAAATAGATAATTATGGCAATATAGTCAGAGAAATAGGCTCAAGCCGGATGAGAATTTCTACAGTAGAAGATATTGAATTAGTAAACTTTTTACGAAACGAGCCATTTAAAACAGCAATGGCAGCTGAGCTTGAGACCAATTTTACTGCTCGGCGTAGAATTCGGTCGTCCGACATAACAAATCGCTGCGCGGTCAGTAAGAGCTCACGCAGCAAAACAAACAGAGAAGAATATATAGGCCCAGCCATACGAGGTATCATTCATAACACAGCAGAAAAAGCATTCAAATGGGTCATTTTTTCGACAATGTTTGGAGTTGGATTAGTTCTAAGGGCCCAGAAGTATGTGTTATTATTGAGAAGAGAGTTACTTCTTCGGGCACTGCTGAATATTAGAGATTATGCAACCCTCAGTTTACTGGGGGGACAATTACTATTGTCATACTCCTGTTTACGAATAGCATAGAATAGTTTATAGACTCGAAACTACATACAATACACTCACTGCCATAGTACGGTATATAGTGGGCGGTGGGATAATTGCTGTGGATGAGAAATCGATGTACTTAGGACAACCAACTATGGCACGAGAGATCAGGCATAACACACCAGAAAAAGCAGTCAAATGGGTCATTTTTTCGCCAAGTTTGGAGTTGGATTAGTTCTAAGGGCCCAGAAGTATGTGTTATTATTGAGAAGAGAGTTACCTTTTCCGGGCACTGCTGAATATTAGAAGAGATTATGCAACATCAGTTTACTGGGGGGACAATTACTATTGTCATACTCCTGTCTACGAATAGGATAGAATAGTTTATAGACTTGAAACTACATACAATACACTCACTGCCATAGTACGGTATATAGGGGGCGGTAGGATAATTGCTGTGGATGAGAAATCGATGTACTTAGGACAACCAACTATTGCATAAAAGGGTTTTCAAAAATTACATTTATAACGGGGTGAACTCAGTAAAGGTTGAAATGGTTGTGAAACAAAAACGAGGTACCGAAATACCCTTCTTTTCTTATGTGTTTAAGACTTTTTTCTCTACTTTGGAGTTAAATAAATATAACAAACAGAAAAAGATTTGCTTGATTTGTTACCATACATACCACAGATTCATCACGAGTTTAATATGTGGCTGAAAACTTCTCTGGACGCAACAGATACTTTAGATGTATCAGATATTCTTGTAGACGATATGCACCAGAAGTTTTAATAGTTCAAACTAGTAACTAATCATAATAATAATGATAATAAGATGTTCTAAGCTATTTTATTGTACTGTTATAAATTTGTTTTGAAATTTCTACAATAAATGTTATTTTATTTAAAAAAAACCGAATGCCAAAGCGGCCCAGCCAACATTTAGTTTTTTTGGATATAAATAATCTAAAATAACCTATAAAATAATATGCTCAATGTCAATCAGAATTAGTCAAAATAAAAAAGTTAATTGTTACTCCAATAAATAAAAGAACTCGTACTGTAATGAGTCACCTACAGGACTTATACCATATTATTAATAGATTGATTATTATTTTATAACCTACCTTTTGATGGGGATAGACATTTGGCGTTATGGCGGATACCGCGGCTGTCGGTGATCGGTGATGTTGAGAATCTCCCAAACCCAAAAGTTCTTGTATCGCGAAAGGAGACCTCTGAGGCATCGTCTGCGACGGCTTGTTTAATATGCTGGGGGCCGTCACGTGGATGGTATCCACTGAAAATAAAAAACAGTCGTTATAGTGCTTTTTAATAATGTTTAACTATTGTATCACCCTTCGAGATTTTTGCGTTTTCGAGTCCCTGGACCCCGAAAAACATATTTTCTCCAATTTACCTCAATATATCGATTTGTGGATCTGTCATCCTGTCTGTATGAAGCATAGGTCCAAAATCAAGAGTCATTTAGACAATTAGGTACAAACGGAATATGACGCAACAAAATTGTTTTCAGAAAATGTAGAAAAATCATTGTAAGAAACTAGTTATCGAATGGTCTTCAAAATTTATGTAAAAATAAGATATGCTATAGAAAAATGGCGGCCTAATAAAATATTTAAATATTCGGTAAAATTCTATTTTCTGAAATAAAAACTTAATGTTATGGAGGAAATTAATAAAGGACATAAAAACAAATAATAATATAATAATAATAAATACATTAAAAACTTAAAACAATTTAAATACATTTCAATTCATAAGATTTGCTTAAAGTTATTATCAAATAATTATACAGTATGTTCAAAAAATCCCGGGCCTCCTTAGTAGCTCGAAAATGCGACCGTTTATTCAAAAAATGTTTCAAATAAAGTTTGTAGATAGGTAGATACTGGCCTATTATATGCCGTTTGCAAAAATGAAGATTTATGTCAATTTTGGTAGCTTGAGGATAACTTTAAACCCCCGGTTATCGACTTTTCATGAAAGATTGCTAGAGGGAAGTGCCTCAATCTGAGGGGCTAGAAAGTTAATACTCGGTCATTTTATGCTGCTTACTTTAATAAAGATTTAAGTCAACTTTGGTAGCTTTAAGATGACTTTAAACCCCCAATCATTCACTTTTAATGAAAAATTAAGGGAAGTGCCTTAATCTGGGGGACAAGAAAGTTGAAACTGAGCCATTCTATGCTGTTTGCTTTAGTGAAGATCTGAGTCAATTTTGGTTTTAAACCCCCAGTCATTTTCTTTTTATGAAAAATTGCTAGAGGGAAGTGCCTTAATCTGTGGGGCAAGAAAGTTGATACTTAGCCATTCTATGCTTTTTGGTTTAATATTTGAGTCAATTTTGGTAGCTTTGGGATGACTTGACCCCCCGGTCACTCACTTTTTATGAAAAATTGCAAAAGGGATGTGCCTCAATTTGAGGGGTTAGAAAGTTGATACTGGTCCATTTTATGCTGTTTGCTTTAGTGAAGACTTAAGTCAATGTTGGTAGCTTTAGGATAACTTTAAACCACCGGTCATTCACTTTTTTTTGAAAATTTGCAAGAGGGTTGTGACTCAATCTGAGGGGCTAGAAGGTTAATACTCAGCCGTTTTATGCTGCTTTCTCTAGTAAAGATTTGTGCCAATTTCGGTAGCTCCAGGATAACTAGACCGCTCGGTCATTCACTTTTTATGAAAAATTGCAAGAGGAGAGTATCTGAATCTGTGGGGCTAAAAAGTTGATACTCAGTCATTTTATGCTGTTTGCTTTAGTGAAGATTCAAGTCAATTTTGGTAGCTTTAAGATGACTTTAAAGTCCCGGTCATTCACTTTTAATGCAAAATCACAAGAGGGAAGTGCCTCAATCTGAGGGGCTAGAAGGTTAATACTCCGTTTTATGCTGCTTGCTCTAGTAAAGATTTGTACCGATTTTGGTAGCTCTAGAATTTTTAAAACCTACGGCAATTCGTTTTTCATTTTTGCTGATCATCAAATTGCCGGTCATTACATTAAGTTTTTCCATCTCAGAACACAATGCGTTTAAAACAATTATGGTACGTTCATTGTACTAATTATTGTCATTAATGATACAATTGGCGCATGTAATGAAAAATGATTAGTATTTTCGTTCTTCTTGATTTCCCGAAATTCAAATAGCATAGTTTTACTGTCATACTTAACAAAAACGATATAAAAAGTATTTTCTAACGACAGTTACTAATCAGGTTAAGATACTTTCGTGAGTTCCACAAGGCTAAGTTCTTGGTTTGTTGCTATTTTTTTGTCTCTACTTCTGACATACTAAAGTCGTTGAATTCTTGTAACGTACAAGCTGTATATGTATATGTATGTATATATATATATATATATATATATATATATATATATATATATAATATATATATATATATATATATATATATATAATATATATATAAATATATATATATATATATATATATATATATATATATATATATATATATAAATAAATATATATATACCTATATAAATATATATATATATATATATATATATATATATATATATATATATATATATATATATATATATATATATATATATATATATATATATATATATATATATATATATATATATATATATATATATATATATATATATATGTATATATATATATATATATATATATATATATATATATATATATATATATATATATATATATATATATATATATATATATATATATATATATATATATATATATATATATATATATATATATATATATATATATATATATATATATATATATATATATATATATATATATATATATATATATATATATATATATATGTATATATATATATATATATATATATATATATATATATATATATATATATATATATATATATGTATATATATATATATATATATATATATATATATATATATGTATATATATATATATATATATATATATATATATATATATATATATATATATATATATTATATAGGTATATATATATATATATATATATATATATATATGTATATATATATATATATATATATATATATATATATATATATATATATATATATATATATATATATATATATATATATATATATATATATATGTATATATATGTATATATATATACATATATATATATATATATATATATATATATATATATATATATATATATATATATATATATATATATATATATATATATATATATATATATATATATATATACCTATTTAAATATATATATATATATATATATATATATATATATATATATATAAATATATATATATATATATATATATATATATAAATA
>JAUTXW010004057.1:620000-674825 GCA_030620095.1 Kuschelorhynchus macadamiae | reverse complement strand
TCTCTCCCTCTCTCTTCTCTCTCTCTCTCTCTCTCTCTCTCTCTCTCTCTCTCTCTCTCTCTCTCTCTCTCTCTCTCTCTCTCTCTCTCTCTCTCTCTCTCTCTCTCTCTCTCTCTCTCTCTCTCTCTCTCTCTCTCTCTCTCTCTCTCTCTCTCTCTCTCTCTCTCTCTCTCTCTCTCTCTCTCTCTCTCTCTCTCTCTCTCTCTCTCTCTCTCTCTCTCTCTCTCTCTCTCTCTCTCTCTCTCTCTCTCTCTCTCTCTCTCTCTCTCTTTTTTTTTTTTTGGATGTTACGCAGTTAAGATTGCCTGTAGAGAGTTGGGCAAAAAAGGTGAAGCGGGATATTTTCATTAATTAAAAATCATCTTAGATATGGGAATTTATTCTGGGTTTCTGCAGCCAATACCTTTTTATTTTCACCTTTGTACTGCAAAAAAGGAAATCTCTTTGTTCGTACGACATACATACATACATGTGAGAGGCATAAGGGTGGAAACCTTGATGCTAGCGCTACCTTGAGAGTTACATATAGATAATACACGGCAGGATTACCTTCTACCAATGCCCATTCCTAAAAGTAGACTCACCAAGAACTTTTTAATGTATGAATGCATTAAGATTTTTAACCACCTTCCAGCCGAGATAAAAAATGTAGGATCATATATAAAATTTAAAAAGTCTGTATCGCTTTTACTGAAAAGAAAGGAAAGGAAAATTTTATAATAACTTTAACTAACAACCTTATCGTTACATTGTTTTGTAATCTTAATATTTTACTAGTTTTAGTCTTAATTTTTAGTATATTGATGTTTTTTTTTAATACTAACCTTTTTTTTTATTTGAATAATTTTATACAAATCCTCTAAACTGTAATTTATTTCATTTTTTTAAGTAATTACCAAACTACCTGGATTATATGTGTTATATGTGAACAGGCTGTTCAACTCTCCCTACCTCGGAAATCCTTCATGTTAGCGTCTTTATTCTTATATATAACAATCTGCCCAGTTTTCAAAATAGTATTGTTTTCATAGTCCGTTCGATCAAAACTCAATAGTTTTTTAACACCATTTTTAAGAAAAATGCTTATTAATTCACTTATTTGGCAACAACTAAAAAACTAATAAAGATATCGTGTGCGGTTTGCGTCAAAACTTCGGTCTTTTATTATTACTTCCCTCGTAAAGGGAAGTACCTACTGTAATCCTGAAAAATATACTCTGAGATTTTTTCATGATGGTCACGTTTCCGGGTCCCCACTTAGATGACGAAAAACATGTTTTCTCTTTCTTCTTCTTTTAAATTTTCGACGTTTCGCAACTCAATTGTTGCATCCTCTGGACACATAGATCCGATATCCTGCATGGAACCCATATTATCAGTCTTTACCTACTCTGTTGGTCCGCATATATTTCCTAGATATTATATTTCTAAATGGTGTTTTCGTTAACAATCCTCTTGTTGTTATGTTAGAGTAGTGTATTATTTAATAATAATAATAATAATAATAATAATAATAAGACGTTTATTAGTTACCAATAAATACAGTTAACGAATTAACTTAAAATAATAATTATTATTATGATAATAATCATGGTAACTAATGGGCCTTGTTTTCAGATTTCAGGGGATGTTCATTCCCGGATTCTGTTGAGGCCAAAAATATAAGAAATGAAAAAGAAATTTATAAGCAGCTAGCAGTTAAATTTTTTTTTTTAAAAATTTGAAAAAAAAAAAACATAAAAGCAAAAAAGCACACACTAAAAGGAAAATGGAAGGTGGATAAGGATAGGGAAAAAGGAAAGTATTAAGTTTCAAATTTAGCATTTTGTGGCATAGACAATCAATTAAACATGGTTTAGAAGAAGTAGTTTGGTTTTTCTCTTGAAAACTTTTTCTGAGTCAGTAAAATCATTTATTTTGAATTTATTTATTAAATTTGCAATTAAATAAGAAAAAGACCTTTTAAAAAATTATTTGTTGTGTGACGGTATAGTTAATAGATTTTTCCGTCTTATATTAAGATTGTGCACATCAGTACGATAAGTTATTTTTTTATGCAAATACGGTGGAGTCTTAAACTTAAGAATTTTATAAAAAAGGACAAGAGCATGTAATACTCGTCTATTGTGCATATTTAACCAATTTGCTTCTTTTAACTTATGAGAAATGTGTTCACTTCTTCTTATACCAAAAATAAGCCTTAGACAGGAATTTTGGAGTTTTTGTAATCTATTAGTATCGGCATTATCAAGACAAGGTCCATAGATGGTGTCACAGAAGTTTAATGGTGATAACACTAGTGTATCACAAAGCATTTTCTTAATGTTATAGCTCAAAAAGTGCCTTTGCGAAAATATTGTTTTTAAGGCGGAATATCCACTTTTTAGTTTAAGAGTAACATGTTCCTTAAATCTAAGTTTATGATCCATTATGAGTCCCAGATTTTTGGCAGAGTTTTTAAAATCTATTGGATCATTATTTATGTGTAGATTTAAGTTATCTAAAATATCCATTCGATTGTTTTCACCACAAAAAAGAACAGCTACTGATTTGGTTGGGTTAATCTTTAAGAGGAGCTTTTGAGTTTCACTATATAAAGTGTCCAAATCCGCGTTAATGCACCTATTGGCCTCGGCTATATCAGTACTTTTAAATGAATTATACACCTGGGTATCATCTGCGTAGAAATGATGGCTACAATATCGAAATTTATTTATTAATTGCGACGTATAGAGGGTATATAGTAACGGACCCAGAATGCTACCCTGAGGCACCCCAGAGGCAACATTAAGGGCTTTCGACATTTTACCATCAAGTACTACTCTTTGTTTTCTGTCTGACAAAAAAGAAGACACCAGTGCCATCGCAGAATCGCTAAAACCCAGACACTGCAACAAAACCAATAATATTTCGTGGTTGACCATGTCAAAAGCTTGAGTAAAATCCAAAAGAACCAAAACAATAGCTAGATTATTATCAAGGGCTTTAAATATATCATCCGTTACCTGAGATAATGCGGTTGCACAACCATAACCTTTACGGAAACCAGACTGATATTCAGGGACTAAATTACTAATATTTAAATACTCAATTATTTGCTGTTCCATAATTTTTTCTAATAGTTTAGAGAGAACTGGAAGAATCGATATTGAACGGATTTGTTTAAATTCAGTAGGATTTTTAACTTTAGGCAACGGAATAACATTGGCTTCCTTCCATTGACCTGGAAAATGATTTTTTTCTAAACAAACATTTATAATGTGAGTTAGTGGATTAATTATGGCAGGACAACAAAGTAAAATAAGTGTAATATTTAAATTATCAGCTCCAAATGCTTTACTCTTTATGGTTTTTAGAATGGAAATGATTGTATCTTGCGTTATCAGCCTAAATTTAAATTCATTTTGTGTAATTTTATGTTCCTTAAAATTCTTAATGAATTCTTCATCAGGCTTATTGTTATTTTTATTTATGTTAGTAAAATAAGTATTAAGTTCATCTACATTTTGCAAGAAATTGGGAAGTTGTATATTTTGTTTTTTAGAAATATTAATTTTATTTAATTCTTGCCATGCTTCTTTATTATTGCACACTCCAAACCTATATGTTAAATACGCCTTTTTCCGATCTGATTGCGCTACTAGTAAGATTTCTATACTGCTTGTATGTGTTCCAGTCCTCCCAATTTTTGGTGTTTCTAAACTTATTTAAGGTCCTATTACGAAGCCTCTGCATTAATCTAATATTAGGAGTAATCCATGGTCTGTATGGCTTATTTTTACCTCTGATAGTTTTTAAGGGAGCATGCAGGTTTATAACGTCGAATAATGATTGGTTGAAAAAATCAACTTTGCTATTTATGTCCGCCATATGATACATTATGTGCCAAGGTATTAGTTCGATATCAGATTTGAATCGCTTATTGTTAACACTTTGTAAATTTCTGTATGTAAAGTTATAAGTATTAGATTTGGTTTCTCCAAAATTTATGTCGCAATAAATGAGCATATGGTCCGATATCTCAACATCCCTTATTCCGCAAACCTCGATTGAATCTATATTTGAAAAAAGTAAATCAATTAAGGACATGTTTGTATTTGATACTCTAGTAGGTTCAGTTATATGCTGTTGCAAACCATAGACCTCAGTAATTTCACATAACTGTGCTTTTGTATTTGATTTGAGAAAGTTTATATTAAAATCACCTAGTAATAAAAGAGAATCATAGACAGTATAAAAATCGGTCATAATACTTTCAAGACGAGAATAGAATAAGTTTAAGTCACCCTTAGGAGGACGGTATATATTGCCTATTAAAATTTTTGTGTTGTTTACTTTTATTTCAATCCAAATATGTTCTAGAAAAGGGCAGGTTTCTCTGAGCATAACACGAAACTCAATACTTGCCTTTATATACACAGCGACACCACCGCCTCTACCTAGCCTATCTTGCCTTATAAAATTGTAATTTTGTAGTTCCATGATCCGATCGGCGATATCTGCATGTAACCATGTCTCAGACACACCAATCAAATCATACTGAAAGTCAGCTACATGGCCTTGAAAAATGTGAAAATTATTTGACAGTGATCTTGCATTAATATGCGCGCATGAAAACATTTATCATAAAAACATAAAACGAGGTACTTATTCCTGCTAAAAACAAACAACAAAAAAAAGGAGTAAAAGGTACGAGGATAAAGGAAAGGAGGTTACCAAAAAGTATATGCTTAGTTAGAAAAAGAAATTTAAGTAAAAACCAACTGCTTATAATTAATTATACAAATATCACCCTAGCAACAAGGAAAAAAGTAAAACAAAAAAAAATTATTTCACTCCTAGAAGTCTGCGCTCCGATAATTAAAACCGGCGACACTAGTACAAAAAAGTAGCACACAAAAGACTGTATTACCTAATAAAGTAATAATTTTAGTTAACTTTTTAATTAATTAGTTAATTTCTAGCATTGTTAAGATTTTTCTATCGTTTATGTCATTGACAGTAGGCATAAATTTACATATTATTATTAATTATTAGAGTTTGTTTGAAAATGTACCGTAAAAACATATGCCCTATAAATATACTTAACGTGAACAAAAACTATTTCTATGTACAGTACCTTTTATGTCCTAAATGCCTCGCGAGCCCCTTTTAATAATTGTAAATTCGCCACAGTTAATAATTCTGTGATTAGAATCCGAGAGCCTTTCAGATGTTTTTTAGCCGAAAATACCTGATCTCGCATCCAGCGACAAGTGAACTGAACAACAAGTGGGCGCGGCTTCTTATTTTGATTTGGACCCTTTTTTCCCATACGATAACAGTGGGACAGATGAATTTTATCAACTTTTACAGATAATTTGTTCGTAAATAATTCGGACGCCACAGTAAATGGGTCAGAGGAGGATTCCTCTATGCCATGCAAGACCAACGAATTCAAATTACTGTTTATTTCCATTTGTGTAGTTTTTTTCTGTAGGTTGACAATGTTTAATTTTATCTCCTTAATTTCCTGCGAGGAGTTAGGATTCAGTAAAAAAAAGAGAAAAGTCTATTTTTAAATAGTCGACGTTTCGCAACTTTATTATTGCATCATCAGGATACATATTAGATTCTATATGTCCTGCATGAACCCCATATTATCAGTATTTACCTACTCTGTTGGTCCGGATATATTTCCCAGATATTAAGTTTCTCTGACTGTGACTATGTACTGAACTAAATTGGGTCACACTTCACTATTACTAATAAATGGAAGAAAAATCATAACAAGGCAAGTTCCGGGTAATGGAAATTTACCATTTTTTTTTCTACTTCCCTCGTAAAAGGGAAATATTGTAATCGTGAAAAAATCACCCTCCGTAATTTTTTCAGATCTTCGCGTTTCAGGGTCTCTAGATGCTGAAAACATGTTTTCTCAGTTCCGTCTGTTCGCGGCATCGCCTAAAAACTACTTACCCGATTCACTTCAAATTTTGGTAAAATATTAAATGTTTTATGGGGATGACCTGGGAACATTTTGGTAAAAATCAAGTGTGGCAAAACAGAATGGCGGGCTAGTGAAATGTTAAAAAGATTATTATTAAAAAAAGTGTTTATCCTAATTATCTCAAATTTTACACACACATCAAGTATTGTGTTGAAATTAACTGGTAACATTTTGGTACGAAATCCAAGATGGCGGAACGAAATGTCGGCTTGATAAAATATTTTCAAATTCAGCCTGAAAAAATTGCTTAATGGTTTGATTTGAAATTGTGGACTATAACCAATTGTGGTATAGGGATCAACTAGTAAAATTGTGGTACTAATTCAAGATGACCGAACAAAATGGCGGCCAGATAAAGTGTTTGTAATCATGAAAAAATCACCCTTTCAGGTTTTACATATCTTCACGTTTTAACGTTTCTAAATGCCAAAAAATTCGGTCCGTCGGTCAGTCTATCTGCTTGTCTGTCTGCCTGTCTGTCAGTTCACAGCATAGCTTAAAGACTACCTAACCGATTCACTTCAAAATTTTATCAAAAATCAGAGATAATAGAGGAATGACCCAGGAATATTTTGGTAAAAATCCAGTGTGGTGAAACAAATGGCGGCCTAGTGAAATGTTAAAAAATTATGATTAAAAAACTACTTATCCAATTTACCTCAAATTATGCACAAACAGCAAAGTATTATGTTTTATGGAATCAACTGGGAAAATTTTGGTACGAATCCAAGATGGTGGAACAAAATGGCGGCTTAATAAAATATTTAAAAATTCAACCTGAAAACCTACTTAATAGATAAATTGTGTGCCATAACTAATTGTGGCATGGGGTAAAATAGTAAAAATGTTTGTAACCATGAAAAAAATCACCCTTTCAGGTTTTACATGTTTTCACTTTTTAGTGTCCCTAGATACCAAAAAATATGCTTTATCAATGAGTGTCTGTTAGTTCGCGGCATAGAAATTAACCCAGTTCTTTCGACTTCGAATTTTGATCAAAAATTAAGAGTCATATGGGTATGCCCTGGTAATATTTTGGTAAAAATCTAGTATGGCGAAACAAAATGGCGGCCTAGTATTAAAAAATTATTATTAAAAAACTACTTATCGAATTTATTTTAAATTTTGCAAAAACATTAAATACATATTATGTATTAACGGATTGATTTCAAATTGTGTGCTATATATATATATATATATATATATATATATATATATATATATATATAACTAATTGTGGTATAGGGATCAACTAGTAAAAAGCTTATATGGCGGAACAATGTTAAGAAAAAATTGTTAGAGTGGTGTATTATTTGGGGTTAGGATCCAGCAAAAAAGTCTTTTTAAATTTTCGACGTTTCACAACTTTATTGTTGCATTCTTAGGACCTATAGATTCTAAATCCTGCATGAGATCCATATTATCAGTCTTTACCTACTCTGTTGGTCCGCAGATATTTCCCAGATACTAAGTTTCTAAATGGTTTTCGTTAACGATCCTCTTGGCATGTTAGAGTGGTGTATTATTTGCGCTTAGGATCCAGTAGAAAAAAAAAAGTCTTTTTTTAATTTGTTGACGTTTCGCAACTTTATTGTTGCATCCTCAGGGCACATATATAGATTCCATATCTTGCTAGAAACCCATATTATCAGTTTTTACCTACTCCGTTGCTCCGCAGATATTTCCCAGATATTACGTCCCTAAACGGTTTTCCTTAACGGTCCTCTTGTTATGTTAGAGTGGTGTATTCTTTGCAGTTAGAATCAAATAAAAAATAACAAACGTATTTTTTTAATTGGCGACGTTTCGCAACTTTGTTGTTGCATCCGCAGTACACGTAGATTTTATATCTTGCCTGAAACCCATATTATCAATCTTTGCCTACTCCGAGGGTCCGCAGATATTGCCCAGATATTAAGTTTCGAAATGGTTATCCTTAACGATCCTCTTGTTGTTATGTTAGAGTGGTGTTTTATTTGGGGTTAGGAAATATCTGCGGATCAAAGGAGTAGGTAAAGTCTGATAACATGGCAATATGAAATCCATATGTTTGTTTTGAGGATGCAACAATAAAGTTGCGAAACGTCGCCAAAGCAAAAACTTTGTTTTTTTTACTGGATCCTTTCCCCAAGTAATACACCACTCTATCATAACAACAAGAGGATCGTCAACGAAAACCATTTAGAAAGTTTAAAAAAATTATTACTAAAAAAGCTAATTATCCGTTTTACCTCAAATTTTGCACAAAAATCAAGTGTGACATAGGAATGAACTGGTACCATTCCGATATGAAAGATAGCAAAACAAAATAGCGGCCTAAAATATTTAAAAAATCAGTGTGAAAATATTATTCATTAAATTAATTTAAATTTTTGTGCAAGAATTGAGTGTAATATACAGACAAATTGGTAAAGTTGTGGTACGAATTTACACAATATTGCGGCTAAATAAAATTTTTAAAAAATCAGCGTAAAAAATCTTGTTCAACTGACTAAATTTTGCAGAAAAATTAAATAGGATAAACTGGTAAAAATTTAACATGACATAAAAAATAGCGGTCTGTGTCAATGTAAAAGGTACTTATTGAATTCATTTTAAAATATGCCTAAAAGTCAAGTGTGGTATACAAAGGTAGAAAGAAAATGATAATTGATAGGAATCCAATATGATCCAGTGAAAATATTTGAAAAGACATATATATATATATATATATATATATATATATATATATATATATATATATATATATAATATATATAATTTCTGCAGGTGCAAAACGGCCTACTAGAAAAATTGCTTTCGATTATATCACAGCGTACGCTCCTGCAATCATGATTTCTGGGCCTCTACCCTTATCAGGCAGGCTTGTACCCAGGGAGATCTGAAATAACAGATTGCTCGATATGACAAAATAGAAAACGAAACGTCTATCATACTGAAACAGTACTTCACGCTAAATGTAACACTTAGCACCACCTATTGGGGCTCCGGTGATTTTCGGCTGAAGACCCATAGGTATTTAAAACTATGCTCATGTGGAGAGTAGATACTAAAAATCGATAAAAATGCGCTTTCACACATCTTTATCAAAAGTTCTTGGCCTGAAAAGATATATGTATAATAGCAGAAATATATAATTTCTGCAGGTGCAAAACGGCCTACTATATACATATATATATATATATATATATATATATATATATATATATATATATATATATATATATATATATATATATATATATATATATATATATATATATATACTGTGATTATGTACTGAACTAAATTGGGGCATACTTTACTATTCCTAACAAATGGAAAAAAACATAACGTGGGAAGTTCCGAGTGGGTAAAGCGAATTTGCCGATTTTTCTGTATAACTAGCGTAAGAGAAGTAGACCCTTCCATTTAGAAATGTTAAGAAAATTGAAAAAAAACTGTACTCGTTGCAAACAGCTACTAACCTTCTAACCAATTTGTGGAAAACCAGGAACTATCATCATTCGATTCGAATCCTAAAACAGCTAATTCCATTTCAGAAGATATAGCTATTTAAATCATTCGTAAGTCAACAGCTCCCCCACCCTTATTAAGGGTGATATTCAATTCTGGGAGTTTTTGAAATTTATTGTTCATCCTATCAAATGCATTCCCTTGAGTTCATTTTAGAAACTTAATACTTATTTACGTATTTGATATTGGTCGTGTCTGAAAAAAGCTTTTCAAAATTAGAGAAGAAGCCATCCAGACTTTGGCATTTTTTTTTGGCTACTCCTAAGTATAAATGTTTCTTTCTCTAACTCTTTGGAAACCATGACATAAAATTGAGGTGAAACCAAATTCTTTACTTGGACTGTAACCGCACATTAATGTTGGGATTCTAGCGAATATTTTTCAATTTTTATTTTGGATTAATATTAGAAAAAATAAAATTGTGTACGTGACGGCGCCGTATATGTAAAATACGAACCCTTATACATTCTGCGATAATTTATTTTACTAAGAGCAATGATCAATTATAGCGTCTATATAATAATTACAAGAGGAAATTAATGGACGCTACGCCCTGGCTATTAGTATATGGAATGTGTCTAAAGAAGAGAGGAACAAATTGGAAACATTTTATTATTCATTTCTCAGAAAACTTTATTCTTAATAAGAGTTGGTGCTTGAAGAAAAAATAGTTTTAAGAGTATTAAACTTTAGGTCAGATATAGGGAGTTCAAAAAATACGAAAAAGTGGATTTTTAAAATCGTGAAATTTCAAAAAATAAAGTTTTTTAAGTTTTAAAGGCTACAAAAAAATAAAAGTTAAGTGAGTTTCTTCATATTAGTCATAGTTAAGGAGACATTTAGATTGAAAAATATTTTTTTTTCCGTTATTATTTTTTGAAATTTGTAGCTTTTTAAATTTATATTTTCGTATTTTTTGAACATCTTGTATATCTGACTTGAAGTTTAATATTGTCAAAACTATTTTTCTTTAGGCAACAATTTTCATCAAATGAATAATGAAAAAGTTTCGCATTTGTTGCATACCTCTTTGGATACATATTACTTTTTATTTTTTCTTCTCTGGTGTTGGGCCCCATTACCTACTAATCGAAGTGTTTAGAAGCGCCTTTTCCCCTCAATTCTCTCCCATAAAATATCCTTTATATTTGATAATTTAATTATCTTTTTAAGGATCGACCCATTCGCATATTGTCCTGTGAAAAACTGTGATATAACGTACAGTGACAGTGATCTCACAACAGCAGATATCGTTATATTTCATTTGCACCGAATTAAAGGCTTGTACGATATGCCGAAGAAGAGAGACCCGCACCAAATTTGGGCATTTCTTACAGATGAAAGCCCTTATAATACCTTCATGAATTCCAAGATGAAACTAAAGGACTTCAATCATATATTTAACTGGTCGATGTCTTATAGGTAAGTCTGATAATGATATAAGAACATGGAATACATGCACCTATGGTGACCTATGCCTAAAGAGAATTTGACTCATATTTTGACCCCACCCAGAAGCCTTGGTATAAAACAAAATATATAAATAAATAAATATGAAGTATAAACTTATTTGTTTCTTTAGTTTAGCCTCTAGAGAGTATCAAATATACATATAAAGAGTGGGACAACCCATATCTGTCGGTCTCTACCTGCTAAGACGTACGTTGGATTTAAATATAACTTGGAGGATATATACGAATGGGATAGAGCTACAATTTAAAATTATTTGAAGATATACAGGGTACGTCAAAAAAAACGTGGTTCATAAAAGTTACATTTTTTAAATGAAATACCTGCAACTTATTGCATACAATTAGAATTTTCCATTAAAAGTTATGCTAACTTTCTTAAGGGTTACCTATACCTAACTTCTAGGATTTTCAACATATTTTGATTGAATGACACCGAACAGTGCCAACATAACGAACTGAAAAATCTTCTGTTCTACTACTTCAAGAGGTTTTGTTCTATCAGTATTATACGGGGTATACAAAAATCATTAATTACTCCATTCTTTTAAGAGAGACCTAACAAAGAGAACGTATATTTAACCGTTAAGAAACCACAGTTAAGTGTTTCCTACCTAAATGCAATTTAGGAATATTTTGCGTTTTTCTTAGAACGTGTGGTGGTTCTGTTTATTAAATTATTTACTATTATTTATGAGAACACCCTGTATTTACTAACTTAGTACTATGTAAAATTTAAATCTATATTAACATGTAAGCTCATAACTTCTGATCCAACTTTTAATAATAATTCAAAAATTGATCAACTTTTATCTGCCACATATTTTTGGTTCACCCTGTATATCTTCAAATAATTTTAAACTGAATTTTATCCCATCTGCATTAACCCTTAAAAACTTTTATTGGAGAATTAAAGTATGCAATAATATGCCCGGTATTCCATTTTTAAACATGCAACTATTTTTGACGCACCCTGTACACCTCCAAATAATTTTAAATTGTAGCTCTGTTACTCGCACCATGTTATATTTGAAAAGAAAGTACGGTTTAGCAGTTAGAGACCGAAGGATATTGGGTATGAATATTTACTCTGGGAATTGATAGCGGCTAAACTAAACATATAAATACGATTATATTTCAGATTCTCATATTCAATGCGAAACCCTATAATATATTTAACTTGATTTTAATTCCACTCAGAATAGAATCTGTTAAAGAACAGAATAGCCTTAGCCTATTTTTGAAGTGTTACTAGTGTGAGCATAGATAGTGATAATATTTTACGAAGCGAAACATTTCAAACTTTCTTTTTCTCTCTGCATATAACACTTTTTTTCGACTAAGCAGGGTGACTCGCTGCTAGTGACTAGAGGCAACAACTGATCCCGTTTGTTCGAATTCACACGATCGCAAATTAATGCACTTCGTGGGGTTTAGCTATCGCCGCCGCGAGACTTGCTGATCAACCAGAACGAGTAGATGCAGTGTTTATTTTCTATTAATTCTTATGCATTTACATTATGTTTATTAGGTATATGGCAGGTGAAATATTGTTGCTTATACACTGTGCTTCAGGCTTCAGTGCAGCGAATGCGGTAAATAAATTATTAGTAAGGCAACAAAAAGCATTCTGACGATTCATTTATTCAGTTGCGATGTATTTTATATCAAAATTCATGAAACCTACGCTAAAAAAAACTTATTTTATCTTATATCTTCATTGAACCTCACAAACAAAAGAAAATTATTATTTGTATATAAATATAAAAATAATAACTGTTTTTTTTTTCCTAAAAAAATCTTTTCAAATACACTTAAACTCTTTCTGCACTTAATCATATCCATTGTTCATTTTGAATGGCCTGATATTGAAAACCTGGGAGGTTCGTATAAGAAGAATATGCAGGGTGTTAATGGTACAAAATGGAACTGAAGATTCCTTAGATAAAAATATTGAGAATTGGCCTAACTTAGCTTAGTTCAAGTTAATAATTTATAACCGAGATACAGGTGGATTTTTTCATTTTCGATTTTACTAATAAATTTATTTTCTAAACAATATTTTTGCAGGAGATTGGAAGTTTTTGAGGTGAGAAATTTGAATTTGTTGATAATTTTGATGTAGATTTTAGAGAGCGCTCTGTGCAGTATTTGGGCTACAAAAAGCAAGTGTAACTTTTTGTGGCGTACTGTATTTATGCTTTTTTTAAAATATAACTTTTCTCGTGTTTTTTAAGCAAAAAGCTATACCTTTCAAATGTCGTTTCGAGCAACCGTTTTCGAAATTTTTACATTTAAAGTGCTCAGTGTGCTTTTCAATTATTTAAGGTGGATCTATCGCTGGGCCTGCACCGTTTATTTTCAAGTTATTTATTTACCAACATAAAAACTTAAAATATTGCTCCCATCAAGTTGTGTGCATTCACGTCTTCTTTGCAACTTTTTTTCTACAGGTTTTTTAATATGGGAATTATTGGCAGATCTGTTTCAACTAATCTCAATATTTTTTCGAAACATTGTAGAAAAAAAAGTTGCAATACAGTGTAAACCAAAGAGGCCGTGAATGCACACAACTTGATGGGAGTCGAATTTTAAGTTTGTATGTTGGTAAATAAATATGGGGAAAAAAATTAAATGGTGAAGGCCCAGCGATAGAACCTCCCTTAAATGCATATATATCACAATACCTCATTAGCTATTAGAGTGATAGGTAATGTAATTTAATTAAAAACTCAGATTACAATAATAGTTCTCATTTAACCTACTTTTTTTTGAAGTTTTATCAATTTGTTAAAAATTAGACATAGTACTACCAGACTACTAAGAAATTAAAGGGCTGTATAGAAGTGATATTTTTAATAAAAATTAAAATGCAGTAAGGCACAAAAATATTATTATTTAGTAATGCTGCATCAATGAGTAAATTGAATTTCCAAAAGCATAACGTTGTTGAAACAAACACATGTGGTTGTCTTTTTCAGTGTACGTACCTTGTTGAAGCAAACTATAAAGCTAGCATGGATATGGACATGAAACGTTTAGAATGCTTTTTGAAATTTACTAGTCTGTCAAATTTCAGAAAACACGTGGGAAAATTCCATTCGGAAAAAGTGGACATTCTGGCCCCTGCAAATTATAAAAATAGCCAGAACTTCAATTTTACGTACTCCGATTCCGGAAAAAAATTTAGTCATAAACGTAATTTACAGTAGTAGTATAGCAGGGGCGGTCCTGGGACACCTCGATGGCATCTTGACCACCGATCGGTCCCAGGAGCTCTTCGGCTCACCTGCCTGCAAGAAGTGTTTACCTGCCACTTTTGTGCACCTGTCTTAAGCGTGACACCTAGTTTGCACAGGTAGGTGTTATTTTTGAAAAAAACTTCCAAGAAGCGAGCTTCGCCTCGCGTCATCACAAGAGCCTCGCCTCGCCGAATTCCGAGAATTGTTTTTCTAATAATGTTCGACGTAAGACTAGAGGTCAGGTTCGCAGATAAGAAAAGGTCGAGTACCGAGAATTGTTTTTCTGTTAATGTTCGACGTAAGACTAGAGGTCAGGTTCGCAGATAAGAAAAGGTCGAGGATGTAGATAAGGAGATGTTTGTGTAGTATTGAGATGATCAATAATAATGTTGTTATAATAAATAATATTTGTTTCGAATAATAGCTTATACCAGGTGATAAAAAACGTATAGCACTTAAAGTAATTAATATATATGTAAAATACAGAGGATTTAATAGCAGTCGATCACGAACCAGACTGGTGGTAATATATGCCTGTTCCAGTCAACAGAACGTGTCAAGAGTGTAAAGGGAACTCAATATCTCCAAACATCTGTGCATTTTGCCGCTGTGAAAAAATGCACAAAGAGGTTAACGGACAAAAGAGTATTAATAGATATACCGTTTTGTATTATTTAAAAGAAGAGTACGAAAGAAGGAGAAGGCTGCAAAATAATGAGTAAATTTGTTTTACTTTTCTATGGTATTCTTTTCAATTATTGTGTCCTAACTAATAGTCAACCAACGACGGCGACGACTACGACAAAGAAATATTATCCAGAAGAGCGCAGTTATAATTTTGTTTTAATTAATAATAGACGATATTATATTTTGAGAAATGTTGGTTTAAGAACATTTCAAGACACTGGTTATAATGTATGGTTTCACATACATTATGATTTAATAAAACCTGATGAAAATGTAAAGCCAAACGATAAAATATCTAATTTGGCTAATCAGCAAATAGGTCTAGTGCCTCACTTAAAAGACAGTGTATCAAACTTAACATATGTTCCTGTGAATATTAATGAACCTGCAGATATATATTGTAACTGGTATACTGCCAGATATTTTCGAAATAAAAATATTTATCTTGATTGTAAGCCTGTAGACCTAAAAGACATTTTTAGTGCACATTCCACTGTTTACAGCACTGGTCAGACAGAATTAGGAGACATTTTTAGTGTAAATTCTACTGTTTACAGTACATGTCAAATTATATATTTATTATAATAAGACCCTGTACGTTACACAAAATGGATTTTGAAAGAATACAATTTGTATGTCAAATATGTAATTGTTTAGTTGAAAAAAATATTAATAAACACTTAAAACATAGAGTAAAGTTATTAAAATTTTGTGATACTTGTTTAGTGAATTATGTATTTGGTGTAAATAGTATTAGATCTATGATTTTAATGTCAAAATAGAACAGTACAAAAATATTGAAATTAAAATGTAAAAAACTACTATGGTTTATTTTATTTGTTTTTAGTTTTACTTAGTGGGTGTGATGTAAATTCACGTGATTTTTACTCACCAATAGAACAATAATTAAAAAAAAGTGGTAGAGTTTTATTTATAAAAGAAAGTAGATTGAACTAGGCGTCAATAGTGTCTCGTAACTCGAACTATGGCAGGAGAAAATTCAATTTTGTGTCTTGATATCCAGGGATTTAATTGTACCTCTGGATTTATTCCAAAAGAACTAGCTGTGTATGATGGAACACGTTGTTCAAATTTTCTTTTCAAACCACCATATAGCAAAAGCGTGTTAAAAGACCATGATTTAAAAACGATATCTTATCTCGAAAACTCATATCATGGTCTAATATGGGAGTCTGGTTTAGTAGACTTGAACGAAATAGCAAATGTCTTAGAACATGTGATGAAAAATATCATGACCCAAAAATATACGTCAAAGGAGATGAAAAGGTGAATTTTCTAAGAAAATTTATAAGTGCAGAAAAAATTTTTAAAATACCTCTGGAGAGTGAACCGAAGCTAAGCAAGTTTAAGAAAGTTCCCGAATGTCACTTTCACAAGGATCCATATGGTACTACTTGGCACTGTGCATTATCAAACGCCAAGTTGTTATATAATTATAAATATTGTTTTTCTGTTTGAAGATAAATAAATTATTTGTAGAAAACATGTAAATAATATATAATAAATAAAACGTACATGAAACAAAATTATTTTATTAAGTCACTCTACATTATTTTTATCTATCCAACTATTATGCTTATCACTGAAACCTAACCATTTTACAAATACTTTATTATTTTTACGTTTTAACACTTTTTCCACTAAATAAATGTCTGGATATTTAACTTTTTGCAATTGAAGTTCATAGAATCCTCCCTTGATGTCTTGTTTCTCTGCATCTTGAAGTAGGTATGTCACTGGATTTGTAAGTTGAACTTTTTTTACGCTAAAAATTTCTGTTGACCAATTTGGTTGGTATTGTTTATCAAAAACTCCTCTAAATTTGGAAATTCTTACATGGTCACCTATCTCGAATTTTGGTTTCGATGTCATTTTAATTCGATTTTTTGAAATTTCAGCCGGTTTTAAACCTGTGGTAGTGTGTACTCGATTATTATAGGAATAAACGATTTGTTTTAATATATCAAACCACTTGTATGATCCTTGAAGACTAAATTCTTTCCACATCATTCCTTTAAGGGTTCGATTTACACGTTCAACAATAGATGCTTTTTTCTCACTGTAAACTAAATAATGTTTGACATTATATTTTTTCATTAAAATCATCATTTCTTTTCCAGTAAATTCACCACCGGCGTCTGTACAGAGATGTATAGGTGTCTGTTCTTTGAATACATTTTCCATCGCTTTAGATACCTCTTTGGCAGTTTTTGTTTTTAACGGATAAGCCCAAACGTATTTAGAAAAACAGTTAATTACGACGAGTATATATTTGTATCCTTTGTTTTCTTGTACGTATTCTTTCATATCAACCAAATCAGCTTGCATTAAGTCCAATAGAGATTTGATAATAACCTTCCTCCTTTTAAAATTTACTCTTGATGGTTTATGGAGTTCTTCAACAATATCTTTTTTTACTTTGGTTAGAAATTTAGACATATTTTTATTCTATTATATTGGCTTCTCGTAATTCTTCAATAATGGCATTAATCTCATTAACGTGATTTGTATTACCAGCAGCCTGAGACGCAACTAGTAGCTCCAATCTCTCAACCAATTCATTAGGATCATCCCAAAAAACGTAATCAATAGGATTGTTTGAAAGTTTCATAGACATTCCCTCCCCCTGTTTCAAAACATCATCATCATCATCATCGTCATCATCAGTTGGACTGGTATAATTACTCTCAGTTTTATTTATTATTGGTTCAATAAATTTTCTAAATTTCTTATTTTTACTTGATTTTACATTTTTGATAGCATTTGTTTTAAATAATATGTGAGTATAGTTTTTTGCGTCATCATTTGTATAGATGGTGGGAACATTCTGATTAAATAACAAGCCATATAATCCATTAGTGCCTTTATATTTTTTTCCTGCAATTATCAAATCAGCTCCATCGAAATCTATCGTTTTGTTACCGATAGAAAACCGTTCGATATCCTTATCAAACTTTACTTGGAATTTTCCATCAGAATTACTACTATTTGAATCCTTTACAAACTTTTTGATGTACTTTAAAGGTAAACTATGATATTGATCAGAATAATCGGAAAATGATTTTTCTCTTATAGTTTGATTTAGTGCTTTTTCGTATTCCCTTTGTTTCCTAATTTCCTCTTCTTCGATTTCATCCTGCACGTTTTTTATTATTAATTTTCTAAGATTATATGGTTTCCGTGACGACGACGACGACGACGATTTTGTTGTGGAAGAAAATAATTTTCTTTTCATTTTTGGTGCAGTTTGATATGCATGTGTGATTTTGTTTCCTGTAGGAGTATCCTTAAACTCTAATGGGATAGAAGTGGAGGGTATAGGTTCCGATTTCACTGACTCGTTTTCCTCTTCACTATTATGGTCCCCAAAAAGTTTCTCCTCGTCATCTTTATCATCATCATCATCATCATAGTTATCGTCATCAGAAAATTGTTCCCTTCTTTTAAGTTCCGATATCAAACTTTCAGGAGTGTGCTTCTTTCGATCCAATTTGTTCTCAATCACCTCCAAATGTTTTGTTATAGGCTGAAATATATTCTCGTGGGCTATTTGTCCATGTTTTAAGATATCTAGTTTATTCTTTATATCTTTTCTCTTTGTAATTATTTTTTTCTTAACTGATTGATCTTTAGTTTTTTCCTTTTTATTTTTCGTGGTACGGGCAGGAGCCATGATGATAATGATGATGAACTTTCAACGTTCAACTATGTAATAATTTATAAAAGCGATACTACAGATATATATATTTATCAAAACATAACCGATATCGACCTTCATCAATTTTATTATCCTTAAATATAGATAGAAAACCAAATGGTTCTTTCCAACAGAATGAACATATGGTTTTAAAGCTGTCAAATGACATATCAGTACCAATATGATCAGAGTATACATGATGTAAATTTAAGTCATCCTGTTTAAATAATATTAAGACGTTAGCATTGTCTCTTATCAAATGTTTGGGTATTTTTGCATATGTTTGACACAAGTAAAAACAGTCTATATTATTGTGACGTCCCATACTAAAATATTCTCTGATAACATCCTGTTTATCACACGCGACGTCATCAAATATGAAAATTGAATTTGCTTTAGCGTCAGATGGAGATAATATTTGTTCACTATTATCGAATGCATAGTAACCGATTCCTTTTATTGGTTTTAATAATTTCTCTAAATACATATATTTAGGTTGATACAGAGACTTTGAATAGACGTAGACATTTTCAAATATCAAACCATTGGGATGTTCAAGAAGGCTTAGCATGATATTGGTTTTTCCACAGTTTGAAGGTCCCGATATGATGCATCGTACAGTAGTGTAATAATATACTGTGTTTAATATTTTTGTTTTTTTTCACATCATGATTATTTACTGTTAAAGATGTTCTTTGTTTCACAATTTTGATATGTTTCTTCTTTTTCTCCTCCATGTTAAATATCCGATGTAAAACTAATTATAAAGCCATAATACGCTGTTATTTATATTCAGTCTTTATTTACTTCTTTTAAAATGAGGTATTATTCGATTGATCGACAACAACAACAACGAACGATTAATGGGGAAGGTTTGTTAAACTCAATGATAAACAAACTTCCATTTGAATTACATCTTCCAGGGTATAACTATTGTGGTCCAGGAACTAAATTAGAGAAACGTTTACGACGTGGTGATAAAGGAATTAACCCGTTAGATGAAGCATGTAAAAATCATGATATTGCCTATTCACAATATCAAAACATATCAGATCGTAATGCGGCAGATAAAATTTTACTTAAACACGCTTTAAGCAGAATAAATTCATCGAATGCATCCTGAAAAGAAAAATTAGCCGCTGCAGGTATTTCAGCTGCAATGCAAACTAAAATAAAGCTAGGTATGGGTACTAGCAGTGGGGATATAAGTTTGAGTAATAACCCCAATTTAAATCAGTCATACAATAGAATCCATGGTAACAAGTATCTTAAAACAATAATGGAACACAGTGTGAAGGCTATGCGTGATTATGTGAAAAAGATGGAGATTTTGCTAAACAAACTCGAAAAAGTAAAAGGTCAAACTGGAAAGGTGTATCGAAAACAAGTCAAAAAGGGAACAAAAATTAAACAACAAAAATATGATAATTATCATGAGAAGAAAATAAAGGAAAAAATGAAATACCCTTCTAATTTTATAGAGAATGATGATGATAGAAAACGAAAGAACTTAGAGAACGAGATTGAACAAGATTTGCAACAACAACATCAAAATAGGGCACTCAAACGAAAGATAGATAACTCTGATGATAATATAATGGATAGGAAAAAATTAAAATTTGAAATAAATTCGGCAAACTTATCCAATAAGCGGAAATTAAACGATGATGACGACGACGATAATTTTCATGAGGAATTTGCTAGTGGCCCATTGAAAAAAAAACTTAAAAAATAGTATATATTTTCATTTATCTGGCTTCAACGTTTAGTGTATTAAAAACTTTTCCAACAGAAAGTAGTAAACATGGCAGCAATTAAAAAAAGTAAACCTCGGAAGCAGAAAAGCAAAAAGGCAAAAAGACCAAAAGTTAGCGGGAAAAAAAGAACCAGTACAAAATTAAAAAGTTTTCAATCAGTTATGAAAAAGATTAAAGGTACTATTTTAAATCAAAAACCATCCAATATTTACGATGCTGTTAAGATAGCTATGAAAGCAGTTAATAATACCAAAATCAGACGGCCAAGAATAATTAAAATTCCAAAAACTGGAGGTTTTCTTCCTTTGATCCCTATTTTTGCGGGACTGAGTGCATTAGGTGCGTTAAGTGGAGGAGCTGCCGGTATCGCAAAGGCCGTATCTGATGCTCGTGCTGCCAAACAACAATTGCAAGAAAGCGAACGCCACAACAAGACGATGGAATCCATTGCATTGGGAAAAGGTCTCTTTTTAAAACCATACAAAACAGGTTTAGGCCTTTTTTTAGGAAATCATCTCAGGAAAAAAAAATACCGATAATCTTACCTAACCGTGCCTTAAGTAACTTTGATATTGAAAAGTATACTAAACTACTCAAAATACCCTATTTTCGAGGAGTGTTTATGAAGGATCGATTACCGAAGAAAATTTACCAAAACGAATCTGGTATTATCAATTTAGACAATTTTTCTGGACCGGGAACTCATTGGACTGCTTATTGGAAACATAGAAATAATGTTTATTATTTTGATAGTTTTGGAAATTTAAAACCTCCTCTGGAAGTGTGTAAATATTTTAACTCTAATGGTATTTGTAACATATTTTATAATCATCGTTGTTACCAACCTTATGACTCGTTTATATGTGGTCACTTATGTCTGAAATTTTTGTATCATTCTGTAGATTTAGAATAAATACCAATATAACTATAGTTTTTGTTTTATTTAATGTAAATACTTTGATCCGAAAAGTAGTTAAACATGTCTTATACGTTTACCTTATCGGGAACGGAGTCTGTACTTTCAACCAAAATTTATCCACCCATTGTTTTGAATGAAAACGAAAATTATGTTTTGGGTTTAATAAATTATGAAAGTTACAACTCAATTCCTAACATTGATAGTAGCAATAACAATTTTCATTGTGGAGATGAGCACGTTGTTATACCTGAAGGATCCTACGAAATTAGCGATATTCAAAAATATTTGACGACGTATCTGAGATTTCATTCAAAAGAAAAGGATCCAATCACACTCCGCTTGGAAGCGAACCATAACACTTTACAGTGTGAAATCAAATGTAACCGTAAAATTGATTTCAGCAAAGAAAATTCAATTGGCAGTTTACTGGGATTCGGTAGCAAGCAACTCGAGCCCAATAAAAGACACATTTCCGATAATCCTGTAAATATATTTAAAGTGAATTCAATATGTATAGAATGTAATCTAGTGACAAATTCCTATAATAACGGAGATTTAGTTCATATTATCCATTTGTTTTATCCAACAGTGCCAGCAGGTTTCAAAATAGTCGAGAAGCCATCGAATGTTATTTATCTACCAATCAGCACACGATATATCGATGAGATAATCCTTAAAATAACTGATCAGGATAAGAAATTAGTCAATTTCAGAAACGAGCTAGTAACGATAAGGTTACATTTGAAGCGAATTCTTTAAAATGGTTTTTCTGTATAATCATAATTCTTTAAATATACCAAAGGACTCGTTTGAAAATTGTCATAAAACCCAATTAGATGAACAGACAACTATTAGTTCCACCAGAACGTTTAAGGAGTTAACATCTAAAAACAAACGTGTACTACTCTCACTGGGATTCAGTTTACAGGAGGAGAAGAAGAAAAATCAAAATTAAAAATTGGAAAATTACAAAG
The DNA here is from genome assembly GCA_030620095.1 of Kuschelorhynchus macadamiae. Classification (NCBI taxonomy): domain Eukaryota; kingdom Metazoa; phylum Arthropoda; class Insecta; order Coleoptera; family Curculionidae; genus Kuschelorhynchus; species Kuschelorhynchus macadamiae. The sequence continues at coordinate 652,554 of JAUTXW010004057.1, read as the reverse complement.
ATTTTGGTGTAGTTTTAAATTACGGATTACTACAAGTTTGGAAAGAATTTTTATTATATTAGTTTGCAAGTGTAGATATAGGCACAAAGACAATGAGTTATAACATGTTAAAAGTGGGAGAAAATGTGCTAAATGATGACTCAATCATAAATTATCAATACCATACACATCAACCTTATTCCTCAACAACTCTAAACAATAACGATGAAATTAGAATACCAATACAAACACAAGATTTATACACGTTACCGAGTCAAAGCTTTTTATACATTGAAGGAAAGTTGCTTAAAAACGATAATACCTATAGTGATAATGTAACTTTTATCAATAACGGAATTGTTCATTTGTTTGATGAAATTCGCTATGAACTAGGAGGAGTGGTTATCGATCGGGTTCGAAATCCCGGCATAGCCACAACAATGAAAGGTTACGTATCATTTTCGAAAGCTGAATATTTTGCACTTCAGAATGCTGGATGGGATTGTGAAGACAATCCAAAAATTTTGGATGGTAACGGTAGTTTTAATGTTTGTATTCCGCTAAAAATGTTGATGGGTTTTACGGAGGATTTTCATAAGATAATCATGAATATTCGTCAAGAATTAATATTAATTAGAAGCAATTCTGATACAGAGGGAATCATGCAAAAAAATGACAAAAAGGAAACCTATATAAAGTTACACTGAGTAAGATATTGTGGAAAATGCCTCATGTTACCGTTAGTGATACTCAAAAATTACGTTTTCTTAAACAATTTGAAAGTAACAGGGAATTAACGATTGCTTTCAGAAGTTGGGAACTACATGAATACCCACAACTGCAGCAAAGCAAAAACCACACATGGGCAGTGAAATCATCAAATCAATTGGAGAAGCCTCGTTTTATCATCATTGGTTTTCAAACTGGTGTGAAAAATAATATTGCGAAAAATGCGAGTCATTTTCAGCATTGCAGTTTATTAAATTTGAAGGTGTATTTGAACTCTGATATGTTTCCATACGATAATCTAAACTTGGACTTTGATAACAATAAATATGCGCTTGCGTATGAAATGTATCAACAATTTCAAAAATCCTATTATTATAAAAATCAGAGTGATCCGTGTTATGACCCAACAACATACAAGACTAAAGCAGCATTAATTGTTGTTGACTGTTCACGTCAAGGTGAAGACATCTTAAAAGGTGGAGCTGTTGATATTCGCATTGAATTCGAAACAACTAAAACAATAACAAACAATACCTCAGCATTCTGTTTGATTCTACACGATCGTTTAGTCAAATACAATCCTTTAACCAGTACAGTTAAAGTATATTAAATTTCAAAGTGTGAAAAGTAAAACGTCAGTCATCGATTGTTCGCGGTAAAAGGTGGAGTAGTCTCAGCAGCAGCAGCAGTATAGTGAACGTTTTGTAAAGAGTCATGTTTGTAATAGATATACAAGGATTTCAATATGGCAGCTCAACTTTTTTGTGCAAGGAAATTGCAGTTCTTAATACCTCAAATAAAAATTATAAACATGCTTCAGTTAAACTTCCTTTTGAATTGGACTTTTGCAAAGACCAAATTAGAAATCACATGAAATGGTTAACCAACAACGTACATGGCTTGGAATGGTCAAACGATGCTTTTGAAAATTTGGAATATGAAAATCTGACTGAGTTTATAAAAGATTTTATTAATGAAGAAAATGGATATGACACTGTGGATTCTTGGAATAACGACTACACCGACAATATCATTGCAGTAAAGGGAAATCAGAAATTGGAGTGGTTGACCCGATTATTGTTCAAAACAAATTACACCGTTATTGATTTGGAAACAAGAGGATGTCCACTCTTGGCCGAATTACAAAATATATTCAAGTCATATCGTTGTCAGCAACATGATAGTAACACATTAAATTGTACCTTGGAAAACGTATTTAATTTATATCATTGGAATACATTTAAATGTAGAAATTGTAATGAAGATTGAAATTAAAAAACTAAAATATTATGTAAATTGTATTTATTCAAATCGTTATTCTACTTTTAGACATGTTATTTTTTTCAGACATATCATTGCTAAGGTGTCTACATTCAATCCATTTTCAAGGCGTCTTTCTATATATTTATCACGACGATTAAGATTTCTTGGAATACAATTTTCAATTTTCTTCATTTGATTCATTTGAATTGTATGTAACGAATTATTTTGCCTAAATAAAGCAGTTTTACATATATCTAAATCAAAATTAGTTATCGTATGTATAATTAGTTCTTCAAAAGTTAAATGGTTAGAGTTTTCTTTCAAAAATATCAATTGTAATAAAAAACCTTTTTTGACGACAACATTTCGTAAGAAAAATTTTGTTGAGTAATTATTTACAGTTGTTATACTTTGTACACTTCTATAACCATTTTCCTTAAGTTTCTCTATCAGTATATTTAAAATCAATAAACATACCGCTTCACATACAGGACTAAGTTCAATAAACATGTCAATATCTGCGTAAGTTTTGGTTCGACCTACTAAATAACTAGGATAACCACCGGCTACAAAGGATCTGCACGGACAAGATTTTAGTAATAGGTTAATGATTTTTACCTCATCCAGAACCTCAGCAACAATCACATCATGTAATGATTTTGAAGTCCAACACTTTTTTAAGCTTAGGTAATTATAACCTTCTATCAAAGTTAGTTGATTTTTCTGTAATAAAAGAATAAATATACTATTCTAACTATATTTAAATCTGAAAAAAGAACACTAAAATTACTAAAATGAATTTACATTTGTTTGTTCTAGTTGTTGTTGTTGTTGTTGCTCTTCATCCTCGCTGGAGGAATAGACCTCCTCCACAGTCAACTTTTGCCGTTTCGACGACGACGACGACGGCAACGACGACGACGATGATGTTGATGGTAGTGTTCGTCGTTGCTGCTCACTAACAGTCATTTCCACATCCTCGTCCACAAGATTAAATTTGAACCGTTTTACCACTCTTTCGAGTATCCTAAATTCCTCGTCATTATTCATTTTTGTCCGTAGATAGCGTACGGGGAGATTTCCAATTTTTCTTTTCAAGGTTTCTCTCCGGGGACTATAAGTAAGGTGTATATACACCTTATCATCCCTTTCGAGAATCCTATTAACACCATATCTGAAAGGAAAAAAAAACTTCTCTAAATACAGGTTTTATAACACCTCATAGGAATCATTTTTGTATATTCAGTATTTTTGCAAAAATAAAAAATATTGCTTCACTGAAAAGCTTTCAAAATTAAAAAAACATGTGCTATATAAATTTATGGAATATATAAAATAAGCTACAGCACCTAGCTAAATAAATTCTTGCACAAAATGTAATAAAAGGAGCTGTTATTGTAATAAATGGTACGTTCACTAACACTTTAACAAATACTTACTGAAAAAGCTGTTTCATAACAACCAAGACGTGACGCACAGGAAAGTTTATTTTATCTTCAGAAAATACAACAAGTGTACTGGGTACTGTTGCCATCTTGAATATTTTCGTTTGGCTGTTTCCAAAAAACGGATAGACATAGAACTGATACCAAACGCAAACTCTGGATGAGTAAAAATACAAATTTATCATTGAAAAAATTAGCAATTTTGACGTAGACGACGATAAAAGTATTCATTAATTTCAAAGGAAATTTTCAACAAAATTTGCTCCGTTACATATTATAACACCACGTCCACAGTAAATGTTTCTTTATCTTTTATAATAATTACTAGCAAAAACAGAAATGTTCCTAATATTTTGCAACGTGAATTGTATTCGATAACGAAAAAATAAAAATGCAAAGGTCATGCAACGTGACCTATATTTGATAAAACATGTTTTTGGTGCAACGTGACTTATCTTCTGGAAAATTTTACATATACATGATATGATACCATGCTACTTTGCGTGTGTATGTGTGTGTTGTCAATAGAAATGACGCGAATGATTGATAAGAGTTTTGTATATAAATTATCATACACACACCGAACTTATTCACACTGCAGTCTTTGTAGTCCTTCTTGCCACTACACTAAAAGAAAACAAAAACCAAAATGTCGTTTAGCAGCAACAAAGTCCTAGATTCATTTTCAAGTGAGGCGGTCCAGAAAACTGAAATGGTAAGTAGATTACTTAAAACAAAAGAAGATTACCAAACACATATTCGTTATCTAAAAAAATCAATTGCCATTATTAAAAAATGTTTAAAAAATAGTTCATGTGTTTCTAGTTATAGTAGAGTGGAAAGTAATTTGTCAATTTTAAAACACTTTTTATTGCGTTTTAAATTGCATTTAAAAAATAACAAGGGTCTATTAAAAAGAAAATTAGTTTGGGAAGATGTTGATTCTTGTTTTAAAGGGAGAATAAAAACGGCAATTATTAACAATTTAAAGATGAAAGAACCAAGAGAGTTTTTAAATAGTGCTTTTCGTATTTTTTCAAACAGGATTAAAATTGAACTTAAAAATTCTATGATTAAAGTAAATGTTGTGTTTTCAGGTTTATTTATAAAACCTCAAAATTTAGAAAAATCCGCCAAACATTTTACACGAAAAATTCACTAATTGAACCATCTACGAATCTGACTGAATGGTATAAGATACACGTTACTGATAAGATTTTGGTTCAACTTGAAGAATTTCAAGAGAGAGACAGTGGTTGGGCCTTGTGTGAAATTTGGTACTTGAAAGTAAATATTAATTCTTTTAATCCAATAAGCGTGGGGTCTTCCACTTATGTGCAATTGCCTGAATTCATAAAAAAAACTAAAAGTGTTATCAATATTAAAAATAAAGACGTTTATTGTTTTTTGTGGGCTATCATGTGTGCTGTACGTGGACCCAGAAAAGGCAAAAACGTTTCACGCACGTCATCTTATGATCATTTCAGTCAATATTTGAAATATGATGGAATTCAATTTCCAATTGCTCTAAAAGATATTTCCAAGTTTGAAAGAATGAACAACTTAGCTATTAAGGTTTTTTGTTTAAGAAAGAGAGAAATTTTACCCTTATTATTAAGCAAAATAGAATATTTTACAGATACAGTCAATTTACTTATACTACCTTGTAATAACATTGAATTAGGAAACACACAATATTTTCTCGAACCTGCAAACACAACATTTCATTTTGCATGCATAAAAAAATTAAGTGGTTTATTGAATACCCAAATGGGTAATAGAAAACATAAAAAATGGTTTTGCGAGCGTTGTCTCAATCATTTTAAAACTGAACCCATTTTGAAAAAACATTCCAAAGATTGCCAATTATTGAATAAATGTAAAATTACATTGCCAAAGGAAAATGAAAAAATTTTAACTTTTAAAAATTTCTCAAATAAATTATTGGTTCCTTTTGCAATTTACGCAGATTTAGAGAGCATGCTTGTCAAGTATGAAGACAAGCAATGCACTAAGAAATCAAAAAAAATATCAAAAACATGAACCATTTAGTATTTCATATTTTCTAAAATGTTCTTATGATGATTCGCTATCGGAATTTCATTCATATACTGGAGAAAAGTGTCAAGAATGGTTTGTCAGGGAACTTGGCAAAATTGCTTATAAAGTTAATTCAATATATTCAAACCCACAATCTATGATACCTCTAAGTAAACAAGAAAATGAGGCTTATTGTCAAGCAAAAACATGTCATTTTTGTAATGAACCTTTTTTAGGGGATAACTATAAAGTAAGAAACCATTGTCATTTAACGGGGTTATTCCGAGGAGCTGCACATAAATCATGTAATTTAAAATTTTCAGATAAAAAAAAAACTGTGCCTGTAATATTTCATAATCTATCAGGATACGATAGTCACTTCTTAATCAAGGCCCTTTCTACAGAAGTGAAAGGTATAATTAGTTTGCTTCCACTTAATAAAGAAAAATACATATCTTTCACCAAGTACATTGAAAACTCAGATATCAGCTTTAGATTTATCGATTCATTTCGTTTTATGGCCAGTTCCTTGGAAAAACTAGCATCCTATTTAGAGGATCACCAAAAAACTGTTACAAGATACTACTATCCGGATGATGTTAAATTTAAACTAATGACCAGGAAGGGGGTATTTCCTTACGAATATCTAGACTCTTGGGAAAAACTGCAAGATAACAGTTTACCTCCAATACAGCTATTTTATAGTTCTATTTCTAATTCAAACATATCAACCGAAGAGTATCAACATGCTTCTACGGTGTGGGATACGTTTAAAATTAAAAGGCTTCAAGAATATGCTGAATTGTATCTTAAAACCGATGTCCTACTTTTAGTTGATGTCTTTGAAAACTTTCGCAAAGTCTGTTTGGAAACATATCAATTGGACCCTCTACATTATTATACAGCACCAGGATTAGCATTTGATAGCATGTTAAAAATTAGTGAAGTAAAATTGGACCTCTTAACACATATTGATATGGTCATGTTTATTGAAAAGGGTATAAGAGGGGGAATTTCACAATGCTCAAATAGATACGCTAAGGCTAATAATGAATATATGGGGGCAGAATATAACCCTGACAAACCATCTAGCTATCTCATGTATTTCGATGTTGTAAATTTATATGGTGCTGCTATGAGTTATCCTCTGCCTACTGGAGACTTTCAGTGGGTTGAAGATATCTATCAGGAAACAAATATTTTAGATGTAGCCGATAATAGTGAATATGGGTATATTTTTGAAGTGGACCTTTATTATCCAAAAGAGTTATTTGAAACACATAAGGATTTACCACTCTGTCCTGAACATTTAGTACCACCAACTTCAGCTACTTCACTTCCCAAACTATTAACCACTCTTTATGATAAGAAACGTTACGTTATTCATCACAAAAATTTGCAGCTAGTCACCAAATTGGGTCTTAAAATTGGAAAAATTCATAGGTGTTTAAAATTTAAACAATCTCCATGGCTAAAAAAATATATAGACCTAAATACTACTCTCAGAATAAACAGTAAAAACGAGTTTGAAAAAAATTTCTTTAAATTTATGAATAACGCACCATATGGAAAAACAATTGAAAATGTACGCAAATATCGTGATATAAAATTAGTTTCGAAATGGTCAGGCAGATATGGTGCAAATTATTACATTTCACAACCTAATTTTCACAGTTGTGAAATTTTTACAGAAAATCTAGTCTTAATCGAAATGAACCGATTAAACATAAAATTTAATAAACCAATTTACATCGGTATGTCTATTTTAGATATTTCAAAAACGATAATATACGATTTTCATTACAATTTTATTATACCGAAATTCCAGTCTAATGCTAAATTAATGTACACTGACACTGACAGTCTTATTTATCTATTTTCAAATTATAATATTTATGACTGCATTAGGGAAAATATACATATGTTTGATGCGTCAGATTACCCTAAAGACAACGTATACAATATTCAACAAAAAAATAAAAAAGTTTATGGGCTAATGAAGGATGAATGTTGTGGTCAGGTTATGACTGAATTTATCGGCTTGCGTTCTAAAATGTATTGTTTTAAAACTTTTAGTGATAAAGACAGCGCTGCAAACAAAGAAAAAATTGTTAAAAAAGCTAAGGGTATTCAATCTTCAGCATTGAAACAAATTTCTTTTCATGATTATTATCAGTGTCTTTTTAACAATACTACCATCGATGTTGCACAAAATTTTATTAGATCCAAAAAGCATAACGTATTTACTATTAATCAAATTAAAACCGCTTTGAGTCCTTTTGACGACAAGCGAATAGTTAACTACACGAACTATTATCAACAGTTAAATACAGACACTCTACCGTGGGGATATAACAATGTTTAGTTTCATTTATTCTTCTTTTGTTACGGGTAATCTACTATATTCAAAAATTCCGTCTCATCCAGTTAAGAGGTAAATAGTTATATTTTAAATATAAATGCAATATTTAAATTGAAAATATTATTTCAGACCACGACTGATATCAAATATTTGGAGGCAAATGATAGCAAAAGATTTCACAACTTGACCCCTGTCAAATATACTCCCGCTGCTACTACAAGACAGAATAAACGGATTAAATTAGATGTCGGATCACAACGAAAACACGAACCATTAGCTACAATTTACTGTCACCTCTGTAAGCTACATTTCTGCTTTTGTCAGGAATCAATTCGCATTCACAGAGCACAGTCATTTGTTGGAACGAAGTCGGAACTTGACTTGTACTGCAAGGAATCAATACCCCAGTCATAGAATTGTTTTTTTTGTTATAGCCACATCATAGCTGTCCCATTCCCACCAAACAACAGTTTTTGGATACCAAAAGTAACCTAGTGACAAACGAAATGGACAAATGTTTTCATCTGTATCAAGCACAGCCACAAGATGATTGGGGATGGCGACAGATGGATGAAGATTATTTCTATGCTAACATCAGTGACAACTCGACTCAAAATTACTGGACCCGAATTAAAATGGAAACTTCGTACAATATTGCACAATTTGCTTTTTACGAAAGAAAGAAAAGAAAATTTCAAGAATACTGTATTTATTAATATTGTTTTAATAAACATTATTTAAAAAGATTGACTTTTTTTTTATATTTCTATCTGAAAATTTAAATAAATCCAAATTATTTCAAAGTTGAGTTTTATTCCATTATCTTAATAGAAAATTAGACCAGACTCGAACTCTTGTGGCTCGAACACATTAATTTTAAATAGTTGAAAACAAATCTCGTTATATTAATTATTTTAAGCGCTATACGTTTTTTATCGTTTATTATTCAAAATAAATATTTAACTTATCTATAAAACAACTTTTTATTGCTCATCTCAATACTACACAAACATCTCCTTATCTACATCCTCGACCTTTTCTTATCTGCGAACCTGACCTCTAGTCTTACGTCGAACATATTAATTAACAGAAAAACAATTCTCGGTACTCGACCTTTTCTTATCTGCGAACCTGACCTCTAGTCTTACGTCGAACATATTCATTTTAATTAACAGAAAAACAATTCTCGGAATTCGGCGAGGCGAGGCTCTTTTTTCAAAAATAACACCTACCTGTGCAAACCAGGTGTCACGCTTAAGACAGGTGCACAAAAGTGACAGGTAAACACTTCTTGCAGGCAGGTGAGCCGAAGAGCTCCTGGGACCGATCGGTGGTCAAGATGCCATCGAGGTGTCCCAGGACCGCCCCTGCTATACTATTTACAGTGTCATGTAAATCTAGGATTCAAAGATTTGTCTTCCAAAATACATTTTGAAAGCGGTAACAGTCTGTTAACACCACATGGTCACAAAAACTGTCCTATGTACAGGTACTTATCTTCATTTAACTAATTGAATTTCACTTCCTCAAGCATTTTGAAGAAATGCACAACTTCAAAATTAGTTTCTGTGATAAAAGAATTTCAAGAATGGAAAAAACAAATAGAAAAAGAAACAAATTCCAAATTCCAAATTCGTGAAAGAGAAAACAGAAACTTTCAAAGCCCATACAAAGATAAATTTCAGCTGTCATAGGTGGAAATTATGTCCCAAAAGGCCGCAGAGAACGCAGTTTAAAGATCGACGGGTCTAACTAAATTGCCGCTTTTTTATACTATTTATTGAAACACATGTGGGACATCAAAACGAAATTGGGTAACTCACTCTTTCCCATCAGGAGAGAAGAAGGTTAGCACTACAAATAGCTAGCAAATTTCCCTTCGATTCTATACTCGATGAAATATCTGACCCAATTTCGGGTTCAGAAATTAAAAGAATTCATCTTCTCAGAAAAAAGGACCTTCTCAACATAAACGTAGTTTCAATTAATCGTCGATATCAGTAAAACATGCCAATGATGCCATCACCGTGGAGTCGTGGGTTAATGAGATGAAACATGAACGGGGATGTGTTTTGTACTATAAGCCACAGGGAACTATTTGCCAGGATCATCCTGAATTAAAAAATGGTGACTTCATCCTTATTTTTATGACTATGGCACAACGAGAAATTCCAAAGAAATATGGGAACGATATTATTTGCGTAGATGGTCCTCATGGACTAAATCAGTTCGACTTCCAGTTACACAGTTCCTGGTTATTGACGGTATAATTAACGCTGCTTTTCTGATTTCCAACAGAGCTAACAAGAAAGTATAGAAATTTTTTTCTGAAGCAAAATGCGTTGTGGAACAATTTTGCCAAGAGTATTCATGTACGATCTTGCTGACAGTTATCACAATGCGTGGCTGGAAGTAATGGGCAGTCTTGAAAAGAGGTATGCTTATATGCTCGAGGTACTAAAATAATACTAATAATAATACTAATTGCGCTTGGCACATAGATCGCGCTTGAAGAAAAAATCTCCCAAAAATCAAAGCACAAGAAAAACAGGTGATACCTGAATTTTGCTGTTTATATAAGAATAAGAAGATAAGAACCTTCCTGTACGAAAGAGATGCTGCTTTGAAAATAATGATAAGTAATTTCTGAACCCGCCTGACAAAAGAATTCGTAAATTATTTCCAAGAACACTATGTAGAAAATCGCCATTCGTGGGCTTACTGTTATATGTCGCATGCAGGAATAAACACTAACATACGCCTAGAACGGATGCATGGCACACTAAAATTCCTATATTTAAAAGGTAAAAAAGCTGGACAAAGCAATTGGAGATTTATTTAATTAAGACAGAAAAAGATTAAGTTTAGGTATTAAAGCAGTCAAGAATAGCAGCAACGGTTGGGTTGTGCTTTCAGAAAAAAAGAATGCAATGTACTTTATTGAAAAAGCCAACGGTTCATGTGATTGCCAGCTGCGTTGCAATAATTGTGCGAAATTAGGATTCAGACCTATTTATGTCCTTGTCCCGACTTGGAACTTTGTGCAAGCACATACATTTTCTTGCCAAATTCCTGAAAGAAAATTCTTCAATACGTTCGGAATCTGGAGCTGGGAATCAGACAAATTTCAATAAGTTAAATGTTCAATGCATGTTCATTGTTCTGTAATTTAGGTGTTCATGATGACGCTTTACACATTACTACAGATGATACCGGTTATGGTGAATTTGAAGCTATCGTTGAGAGAAAGAAAAGCTAATGTGCGTATTTCGAAGGCAGCTGAATAAGATCCACACGCCAACTAAAATTAACATAATAAAAAAAGCCTTAGCTCCAATATCTCCAACTTTAGCTGCCTCCAACTTTAGCTGCTGTCGAACCTGCCACAAAAACAAGATATAATTAAGAAGCCAGACGAAGGAGAAATGCAAAATGCTGCTATTTGTTTACTGCATCGAAATAAAACCGTTTAATAATAGGTACCTACTTGTTTGTTCAGTGTTATTATACAGGGTTCTGATCAAGTTTGAAATAATAGGGATATCTATGAACAGGTTAACTTATTATTTTTTTAGATAATATTAGAATATACAGGGTGATAGATGAATAAGTTATCACGTGAACGTCACTTTTTTAAATGGAACACCCTGTAAGTTGTTGTATTTTTGGATTCCCCTGAAAATTCTAGATATATCCCATGTTTGATATCCTATACGTACAATTGTTTACAAAATATTTGAAAATTTAACCGACGTTTTATAACTTCGGGTTAAATTTTAAGTTATTTTCAACCGATGTAGCTTATGAAAAACTAAGATAGGGATGTGCAAACAGTTTTCCCTAATTTTTGAAAATTTAGATTTTACAGCCTGTTAATATGCTAAAATTGACAATTTTCAAGTGTCAAGCAAACAGTTGAAGATAGGTATAGAACATCATACATGAAACATATCTAGAATTTTCCTTAGAATCCAAAAATGCAATAATATACAGGGTGTTCCATTTAAAAAAAAAGTGAAGTTGATGACTGAATATCCTAGTATTGGCTAAAAAATACAGAAATAAAAATTAAAATCGATGTATCCGAGCGTTTTTATTTAAGTTAACCTAACAGATATTTCGATTACTCCAAACTATATCAGCCAAAATTAATTTTATTAAAAATTATTATTATATTATAATAAATTATAATTATTAAACATTTATATCAATAAACAGCAAAAAATGTTTGCTTGTTCTATCGTATTTCGACATAAAACTTTATGAAAAAGACAAACATGTTCACCGAAATAAAAAATGCCTTTTGTAGGTGTCCACATATACTTGCAAGCAAATCGGCGAAAAATTGAAAATTTTACATGCCACTAATTAAAAGTTCGGTTTCGGTTAAACAGGATCAATTGTTGCCTCTGGGCATTAGAGGCGAGGTACAGGGTGGCCCACGGCTATATTCTGAAAAATGTTCGGGAGGGGGGGGGGCGACAAGTTTCCATTAACGTTCATGTTTATATAGAGATTAAAAAAAAGTTAAATACAAAAGTTAATTTAAATTAAATGAATTCTTTTTAGTGAAGTTTGTAGTGTGCAGTCTTTCTGAAATCAATATCAATGTTGTTTTTTTTAAATACCCCGATTTGTCAAAAATGGCTGACATAATCGCCATCTTAAAAATAAAGGCAAACATTACATTAAAGTTATGTGCCAAATATCAAGTGGATCCGTAAAAAGTTAAATATCCAAACATTTATTTAGTTGAAAAAGTGTTAAAACGTAAAAACAATAAAATATTTGTAAAATGGTTAGGTTTCAGTGATAAGCATAATAGCTGGATAGATAAAAATAATGTAGAGTGACTTAATAAAATAATTTTTTTGCATGTACGTTTTATTTATTATATATTATTTACATGTTTTCTACAAATAATTTATTTATCTTCAAACAGAAAAACAGTATTTATAATTATATAACAACTTGGTGTTTGATAATGTACAATGCCAAGTAGTGCCATATGGATCCTTGTGAAAGTGACATTCAGGAACTTTCTTAAACTTGCTTAGCTTCGGTTCACTCTCCAGAGGTATTTTAAAAAAAAATTCCGCACTTATAAATTTTCTTAGAAAATTCACCTTTTCATCTCCTTTGACGTATATTTTTGGGGCATCATATCTTTTCATCACATGTTCTAAGACATTTGCTATTTCGTTCAAGTCTCCTAAACCAGACTCCCATATTAGACCATGATATGAGTTTTCGAGATAAGATATCGTTTTTAAATCCTGGCCTTTTAATATGCTTTTGTTAAATGGTGGTTTGAAAAGAAAATTTGAACAACGTGTTCCATCATACACAGCTAGTTCTTTTGGAATAAATCCAGAGGCGCAATTAGATCCTTGGATATCAAGACATAAAATTGAATTTTCTCCTGCCATAGTTCGAGTTACAAGACCCACTAAGTAAAACTAATAACACATAAAATAAACCGTAGTAGTTTTTTTTTACATTTTAATTTCAATATTTTTGCACTGTTCTATTTTGACATTAAAATCATAGACCTAATACTATTTACACCAAATACATAATTCGCTAAACAAGGATCACAAAATTTTAATAACTTTACCCTATGTTTTAAGTGTTTATTAAGATTTTTTTCAACTAAACAATTACATATTTGACATAAAAATTGAATTCTTTCAAAATCCATTTTGTGTACGTACAGGGTCTTATTATAATAAATACATAATTTGACATGTACTGTAAACAGTAGAATTAACACTAAAAATGTCTCCTGACTGTCTGACCAGTGCTGTAAACAGTGGAATGTGCACTAAAAATGTCTTTTAGTTCTACAGTCTTATATTCAAGATAAATGTTTTTATTTCGAAAATATCTGGTACACCTGTATAATAATCATAATAATACTTCAGCTTTTGCACGTAAATAAGACCATTGAAAAATGTTGCGCAATATTTGACAATGTTTAATACGCAGTAGATTAACTAAATGAAGAGTTACATTAATTGATGGAACATCTCGATGGCATCTTGACCACCGATCGGTCCCAGGAGCTTTTCGGCTCACCTGCCTGCAAGAAGTGTTTACCTGTCACCTTTTGTGCACCTGTCTTAAGCGTGACACCTGGTTTGCACAAAAATTCCAAGAAGGGAGCTTCGCCGAGCCTCGCGTCATCACAAGAGCCGAGCCGAGCCTCGCCGAATTCCGTAATACCGAGAATGATTTTTCTGTTAATTAAAATTAATGATGTTTGTGTAGTATTGAGATGAGCAATGTTTGAATAAATACGTAATATATTTGTTTTTGGAAAAATACCGAGAATAGCTTGTTTTCATTTTCGACGACGTAAGACTAAAGGTCAGGTTCGCAGATAAGAAAAGGTCGAGGCTGTAGATAAGGAGATCTTTGTGTAGTATTGAGATGAGCAATAATAATGTTTTAATAAATAATATTTGTTTAGAATAATAACGTATACCAGATGATTAAAAAATATGTATAGAACACATAATTAATATATATGTAAGCCTTCTATAAATGAATAATTCTTAATTAACATGGGGAGTTGGACTATTCTATACAGTAATGACGCATGAATATTAAATCTAATTAAGTATTTATTGACTAAACTATGATTATTATTTAGATAAGGATTCATACTGTGTACCAAAATATTACAAATATTTAAGGTTTATCAATTAATGTAACTCTTCATTTAGTTAATCTACTGCGTATTAAACATTGTCAAATATTGCGCAACATTTTTCAATGGTCTTATTTACGTGTAAAAGCTGATGTATTATTATGATTATTATACAGGTGTGCCAGATATTTTCGAAATAAAAACATTTATCTTGAATATAAGACTGTAGAACTAAAAGACATTTTTAGTGCACATTCCACTCTTTACAGCACTGGTCAGACATAGTTAGGAGACATTTTTAGTGTTAATTCTACTGTTTGCAGTGCATGTCAAATTATGTATTTATTATAATAAGACCCTGTACGTACACAAAATGGATTTTGAAAGAATTCAATTTTTATGTCAAATATGTAATTGTTTAGTTGAAAAAAATATTAATAAACACTCAAAACATAGGGTAAAGTTATTAAAATTTTGTGATCCTTGTTTAGCGAAATATGTATTTGGTGTAAATAGTATTAGGTCTATGATTTTAATGTCAAAATAGAACAGTGCAAAAATTTTGAAATTAAAATGTAAAAAAAAACTACTACGGTTTATTTTATGTGTTGTTAGTTTTACTTAGTGGGTCTTGTAACTCGAACTATGGCAGGAGAAAATTCAATTTTATGTCTTGATATCCAAGGATCTAATTGCGCCTCTGGATTTATTCCAAAAGAACTAGCTGTGTATGATGGAAAACGTTGTTCAAATTTTCTTTTCAAACCACCATATAACAAAAGCATATTAAAAGGCCAGGATTTAAAAACGATATCTTATCTCGAAAACTCATATCATGGTCTAATATGGGAGTCTGGTTTAGGAGACTTGAACGAAATAGCAAATGTCTTAGAACATGTGATGAAAAGATATGATGCCCCAAAAATATACGTCAAAGGAGATGAAAAGGTGAATTTTCAAGCAAGTTTAAGAAAGTTCCTGAATGTCACTTTCACAAGGATCCATATGGCACTACTTGGCATTGTACATTATCAAACACCAAGTTGTTATATAATTATAAATACTGTTTTTCTGTTTGAAGATAAATAAATTATTTGTAGAAAACATGTAAATAATATATAATAAATAGAACGTACATGCAAAAAAATTATTTTATTAAGTCACTACATTATTTTTATCTATTCAGCTATTATGCTTATCACTGAAACCTAACCATTTTACAAATATTTTATTGTTTTTACGTTTTAACACTTTTTCAACTAAATAAATGTTTGGATATTTAACTTTTTGCAATTGAAGTTCATAGAATCCTCCCTTGATGTCTTGTTTTTCTGCATCTTGAAGTAGGTATGTCACTGGATTTGTAAGTTAAACTTTTTTTAATATAAATTCGGTTTGGATTTATAAAAATTTGTAGTTATAGTGTGTTATGAGTATAGGTTTTTTAAATAAAAAAACATAACATATTTTAATATTTTATTTAATTGCATGGCGTGTGAAAGTAGCGTCCCTCAATTTAAATTCAAGATGGTGTTTAGCGGGTTAGGGACATAAATCAAACCTCAGTTTTTTAAAAATTGGCCGACGTTTCGACGATTTATTTGTCGTCTTCTTCAAGGCTGAAAGAGATCATTTTTTTTTATTACAGTATGGCCGCTCATAGGATACAAACAAAAATTTAATAAAGTATCATAAGGCTAACAACACTAACTGAATATTTTTAAATTAATCTAAAAAAAAATGTTTGTTTTAGTCTTAGGAAATATAATTATTCGATACTAAAGAGTTATTATTTTTTATTTTTAAATAGATTTTTTCTTAAATATAAAGCATATACATATGGAAAACAAATAAATACGAACAAAAAGGTAACCACAACAACATAAAAAGACAAATTAAATAACAATAATAAAAGGAAACCCAGGGTTCATAAGTATTATTATTTGTGACATTTCACTTACCTAATTCCTTAGAATTAGAGGCTCACGTAAAAAATACAACTAATATAATTATACTTCTCCATAGAACACAAATGATGATTACCACTGCAATACATTAAAACACAAGGTGGCAAACAAGTAAAAGAACAAAGGACATTTAGCAGGTCTCGGAGTTTTAAAAAACATTCAAAAAGGATTATTCAGAAAAACAAAAAACGCACTTACTTGTTTGCCACCTTGTGTTTTAATGTATTGCAGTGGTAATCATCATTTGTGTTCTATGGAGAAGTATAATTATATTAGTTGTATTTTTTACGTGAGCCTCTAATCCTAAGGAATTAGGTAAGTGAAATGTCACAAATAATAATACTTATCAACCCTGGGTTTCCTTTTATTATTGTTATTTAATTTGTCTTTTTATGTTGTTGTGGTTACCTTTTTGTTCGTATTTATTTGTTTTCCATATGTATATGGTTTATATTTAAGAAAAAATCTATTTAAAAATAAAAAATAATAACTCTTTAGTATCGAATAATTATATTTCCTAAGACTAAAACAAACATTTTTTTTTAGATTAATTTAAAAATATTCAGTTAGTGTTGTTAGCCTTGTGATACTTTATTAAATTTTTGTTTGTATCCTATGAGCGGCCTTACTGTAATAAAAAAAATGATCTCTTTCAGCCTTAAAGAAGACGACAAATAAATCGTCGAAACGTCGGCCAATTTTTAAAAAACTGAGGTTTGATTTATGTCCCTAACCCGCTAAACACCATCTTGAATTTTATTTAATATTATCAGATGATCCGAAACCTTTATTTCCCCCTTAATGTCTCAACAAGAATACAGTTAGTCGATACAAAAGTGCAATTAATAGATTTTTTTTTGATGATGATTTGTGCAATTTTGTCTGATTTACAAATTTTAAATGCGATATTTGAATGATTAAACAAAACTTTAAATACATTCTTGATCAATGATGCCCGCTCCGACTTCGATTCCATATTTGTAGCTTAGGCTCGATCTTGAATGGATTTCAGCGTAGAATCCTTGTGGTATTTCAATTTGTATGCCTGTGTCAATTTTTGTCCTTGATGATGGTTCAATGGTGTGGTCTTCTACACTGAAAAGATCGAATCCAGCCGCTTCAGAGGTAAATTGTCTAGGAGCTAGAGCCTCTGGGTGTGTTTTTTCTTAATTTAATCTGAAAAAAAAATGTAAATTTAGTTATTTTATGAAGTAAATATTGGTATTCAACAAATTGATTAATTTAATACCTGCCTGGATATTTGGTTTTGTTGTTGTTGTTGATGATAATTATGTTGATTTTGGGGTTTCGGTTTGATGTTTTATTCGTTCTAATCTACGAAATTCTCTTTTTACACTTTTTGAAGCACCTATCGGACTTTGTCGCAATACCAAATGGTTGGATACGTAACGGATAGGATTATAAGTTTCAAATGTTCCATCTTCATCCCAACTAGAATCAACCAATTGTGATGTTGGTGGAGATGATGATGATGGTACTGCTGTTGTAGTTGTTGTTGGTGTTGTTGCTGCTACTGTCAACGATGACGACGACGATGATGATGGTGAATCAAAAAGTTCGGTTCTTGTTGTAGTCATTTTTTTTTTCGATTTATTCTAAAAATATAAAAAAAATAGTAATTTTTTTGTATATCCTATTTATTATAATATTTTTTGATATATTTAATTTTTTAGAATATAGTTACCTTTTGATATTATTGTTTACTTTTTGTTCTAGGTGCTTTATTCGAAACAGATAACAGATAAATTAAAAAAATTAAAAAGATAAATATTGTTTTTTTATTTAGGTAAATTTTAGTTTTAAGGAAATCCCCGTGGTAAAGTATCTGTATATTTGTAATTGACGATTCTTTTATCGTTGTAAGGATTTAGAGCAACTTTTCTCTGATTAAATGTATAAACTTTATGTAATTTTGATACAATCATTTTTTGAATAACATTATTACAAGTATTATCAAAAATACATTGATAATAGTCATCAAAAGTTATTGTTTTAAGTGCAGTTTTATTAATTCCCTCTGCTTTTTTAATAATGTTATAATTTTGAATAAAATTATCAATTTCTTTTAAATCTATTCCTTGATTTTTCATTTTTTTATATCTTTTTCTAATTCCATTTGTGTTTTATATACTTTTATAGAATACGTTTTAGATTTGAGACCTATAAATTCTAACATAATTCTTTCATTTAGTTCAGCTTTCATTAATCCTAAATTTTTTTATTTTTTAAGGGCATATTATATACGTTGTTATAAGGATAATCTGAAGTATCAAATAAATGAATATCTTCTTTAATATGTTGATAGATATCGTCAACGAAAAAAAAAAGATATATTAAAGAATCGGTATCTGTATACAAAAGTTTTGCGTTAGATCCAAATTTATTTTTTATATAGTTATAATGAAAGTCATAAAGAAATGTTTTTTTGACAGATCAAAAAAAAAATGTTAAAACTTACAAATATTGGTTTATTTATTTTTACTTCTAATCGTGACATTTCGATAAGAACAATGTCATTAGAAATACAAGTACAACTATGAAAGTTTGGTTGTGAAATATAAAAATTTGCTCCATATCTACCATTTCATCTTGTTACTAACTTAATATCTTTATATTTGCGTACGTTTTATATGGTTTTTCCAAAGAATGCATTATTTAATAACTTAAATTTTTTTTTTCAAAATCATTTTTACTTTCTTTTTGTAAATTTGTATTTAAATCAATATATTTTTTTAACCAACATGATTGATCAAATTTTAATACTTTATCTATTTTTATAATTTTTAATCCTAATTGTAAAGCTTATTTTAAATTTCGATAATGAATTACATAATTTTTTTTTGATAAAACATGTAGTTAGCAATTTTGGAAGTATTGATTTTAGTGGACATAAATGTTCCGGTCAAAGTGGTAAATCTTTATGTAATTGAAAAAGTTCTTTAGGATATTTTATATCAACTTCAAATATATATCCAATGGCGCTATCGTCAGCAATATTTAAAATAATATTAGGTGTAAAAAATTATTTGGATTACTCCATTTAAATTTTTTTTGAGGTAATGGTAAACTCATTGCTGCACTATATGAATTATTAACATCAAAATACATTAAATAAGATTGAGTTAATTTTGAATCGTAAGATGTTTCGATATATTTATTATTAGCTTTACCATATCTATTCGAACATTGAGCTATACCTCCTCGAATACCTCTTTCGATAAATAAAAGCATGTCAATATCAGTTAGTAGTAGTTCTAATTCGATACCTTGTAACAAAACAATTTGATAAGTTAAACCTGGAAATGTATAGGTCCACAATGCATCTAGTTTGTTTGTTGTTAGACACATATCTCTAAAGTTTTCAAAAATATCAGTCAAAAGTGAAACGTCAGTTTTAAGGTATAATTCTGCATATTCTTGTAAATTTTTGATATTAAAAGTATTCCAAAAACGGTTTATATTAATATTAATCTTGTAAAATATTTTTACCACTAATGGAACTATAAAAAGATTCTATTTTCGGTAATATTGTGTCTTTTAATTTTTTCCAACAATCTAAATATTCATATGGAAAAAACTCCTTTACGTGATAGTAATTCATATTCGTTATTTGAAGTATAAAAACTTTTAAGAATATTTTTTATCATTAGGTAAATAAGAGGATAAATTGTTAATACTGGAAGACATAAATCTATAAGAATCCAGAAATCTAAAATTAATATTTGTATTTTCTCTATAGTTTGTAAAAGAAATATATCTTTCTTTATTAATGGGTAATAAAATAATTTTTTCCCTTTACATTAATTAAGAAAATACTATCATAGCCGGAGAGAGATTGTGGAATAATACACGTGTCATGGGGTCAGTTTCGCAGATAACGAAAGGTCAAGATAATTACAAGATGAATGAGTTGCACCACAAAACTGACCAGTAAAATGACAACGATCCAACTTTTTTTTCATCGAATGCAAATGGTTTTTTTTACAAATAAAACAATGAGATACAGAATAAAATTTATGTAATTTTTCTTTGTTTAAAGGTTTTATTGGAATTATATTTTTAAAAATTTTGTCAACTTGGTATGCAATATTCTCAAGTTCTTTTACGAACCATTCAATGCAATCTTTTCCTGTAAATATTTTAGAATATGATAAAGAGTTATTATACGAACATTTAAAATAATATGTAATGCTGAAAGCTTCATGTTCTTGATATATTGTAGTAGTAGTAGACTTTGAATTAATTGTGTTTGGATATATTTTCTCTAAAATACTTTCTAAATCGGCATAAATTGCAAAAGGAACTCTTTGTTTAAATTTAAAATTTGTAAATTTTAAAATATTGTTATCTTCAGATGGTAAAGCTATTTTGGTTTTATTCATACTTTTACAACAAATTAAATGTTTTTGAAGATTTTCCTCTGTTTCAAAGTGATTTAAACATCTTTCACAAAACCATTTTTGTGACTTATATTTGCCATTTGTTGGTTTAATACACGTGATAGATCTTTAATTAAAGGAAAATGATATATATTTGTATAGTTATTTTCATGATTAAAATAATCTATTTTATTATTACAAGGAATCATTAATAAATTTATTTTTGGAGAATAATTTTGTTGACTTGAACAGGTCGAACCAAAACTTACGCAGATGTTGACATGTTTATTGAACTTAGTCCTGTATGTAAAGCGAAATGTTTGTTGATTTTAAATATACTGATAGAGAAACTTAAGGAAAATGGTTATAGAAGTGTACAAAGTATAACAACTGTAAATAATTACTCAACAAAATTTTTCTTACGAAATGTTGTCGTCAAAAGAGGTTTTTTATTACAATTGATATTTTTGAAAGAAAACTCTAACCATTTAACTTTTAAAGAACTAATTATACATACGATAACTAATTTTGATTTAGATATATGTAAAATTGTTTTATTTAGGCAAAATAATTCGTTACATATAATTCAAATGAATCAAATGAAGAAAATTGAAAATTGTATTCCAAGAAATCTTAAATGTCGTGATAAATATATAGAAAGACGCCTTGAAAATGTATTGAATGTAGACACCTTAGCAATGATATGTCTGAAAAAAATAACATATCTAAAAGTAGGATAACGATTTGAATACATACAATTTACATAATATTTTAGTTTTTTATTTCAATCTAAATTACAATTTCTACATTTAAATATATTCCAATGATATAAATTAAATACGTTTTCCAAGGTACAATTTAATGTATTACTATCATGTTGCTGACAACCATACGACTTGAATACATTTTGTAATTCGGCCGAGGGTGGACATCCTCTTGTTTCCAAATCAATAACGGTGTAATTTGTTTTGAACAATAATCGGGTCAACCACTCCAATTTTTTATTTCCCTTTACTGCAATGATATTGACGGTGTAGTCGTTATTCCAAGAGTCCACAGTGTCATATACATTTTCTTCATTAATAAAATCTTTCATAAACTCAGTCAAATTTTCATATTCCAAATTTTCAAAAGCATCGTTTGACCATTCCAAGCCATGTACGTTGTTAGTTAACCATTTCATGTGATTTCTAATTTGGTCTTTGCAAAAATCCAATTCAAAAGGAAGTTTAACTGAAGCATGTTTATAATAGATATACAAGGATTTCAATATGGCAGCTCAACTTTTTTGTGCAAGGAAATTGCCATTCTTAATACCTCAAATAAAAATTATAAACATGCTTTAGTTAAACTTCCTTTTGAATTGGACTTTTGCAAAGACCAAATTAGAAATCACATGAAATGGTTAACTAACAACGTACATGGCTTGGAATGGTCAAACGATGCTTTTGAAAATTTGGAATATGAAAATTTGACTGAGTTTATAAAAGATTTTATTAATGAAGAAAATGGATATGACACTGTGGACTCTTGGAATAACGACTACACCGACAATATCATTGCAGTAAAGAGAAATAAAAAATTGGAGTGGTTGACCCGATTATTGTTCAAAACAAATTACACCGTTATTGATTTGGAAACAAGAGGATGTCCACCTTTGGCCGAATTACAAAATGTATTCAAGTCGTATCGTTGTCAGCAACATGATAGTAATACATTAAATTGTACCTTGGGAAACGTATTAATTTATATCATCAGAATATATTTAAATGTAGAAATTGTAATGGAGATTGAAATAAAAAACTAAAATATTATGTAAATTGTATTTATTCAAATCGTTATCCTACTTTTAGATATGTTATTTTTTTCAGACAGATCATTGCTAAGGTGTCTATATTCAATACATTTTCCAGGCGTCTTTCTATATATTTATCACGACGTTTAAGATTTCTTGGAATACAATTTTCAATTTTCTTCATTTGATTCATTTGAATTATATGTAACGAATTATTTTGCCTAAATAAAGCAGTTTTACATATATCTAAATCAAAATTAGTTATCGTATGTATAATTAGTTCTTTAAAAGTTAAATGGTTAGAGTTTTCTTTCAAAAATATCAATTGTAATAAAAAACCTTTTTTGACGACAACATTTCGTAAGAAAAATTTTGTTGAGTAATTATTTACAGTTGTTATACTTTGTACACTTCTATAACCATTTTCCTTAAGTTTCTCTATCAGTATATTTAAAATCAATAAACATGTCGCTTCACATACAGGACTAAGTTCAATAAACATGTCAACATCTGCGTAAGTTTTGGTTCGACCTGTTCAAGTCAACAAAATTATTCTTCAAAAATAAATTTATTAATGATTCCTTGTAATAATTAAATAGATTTTTTTAATGATGAAAATAACTATACAAATATATATCATTTTCCTTTAATTAAAGATCTATCACGTGTATTAAACCAACAAATGGGAAATATAAGTCACAAAAATGGTTTTGTGAAAGATGTTTAAATCACTTTAAAACTGAAGAAAATCTTCAAAAACATTTAATTTGTTGTAAAACTATGAATACAACCAAAAAAACGTTACCATCTGAAGATAAAAATATTTTAAAATTTACAAATTTTAAATTTAAACAAAGAGTTCCTTTTACAATTTATGCCGATTTAGAAAGAATTTTAGAGAAAATAAATCCAAACACAATTAATTCAAAGTCTACTACTACTACTACTACAATATATCAAGAACATAAAGCTTTCAGCATTACATATTATTTTAAATGTTCGTATAATAACTCTTTATCATATTTTAAAATATTTACAGGAAAAGATTGCATTGAATGGTTCCTAAAAGAACTTGAGAATATTGCATAACAAGTTGACAAAATTTTTAAAAATATAATTCCAATAAAACCTTTATACAAAGAAGAATTACATAAATTTTATTCTGTATCTCATTGTTTTATTTGTAAAAAAAACCATTTGCATTCGATGAAAAAAAAAGTTAGAAATCGTTGGCATTTTACTGGTCAGTTTCGTGGTGCTACTCATTCATCTTGTAATCATCTTGACCTTTTGTTATCTGCGAAACTGACCCCACGACACTTGTATTATTCCACAATCTCTCTCCGGCTACGATAGTTATTTCTTAATTAAAGCACTCAGTCTTAATGTAAAAATTATTTTATTACCCATTAATAAAGAAAGATATATTTCTTTTACAAAATATATAGAAAATACAAATATTAATTTTAGATTTCTGGATTCTTATAGATTTATGTCTTCCAGTATTAACAATTTATCCTCTAATTTACTTAAGGATAAAAAATATTCTTAAAAGTTTTTATACTTCAAATAACGAATATGAATTACTATCACGTAAAGGAGTTTTCTCCATATGAATATTTAGATTGTTGGGAAAAATTAAAAGACACAACATTACTGAAAATAGAATCTTTTTATAGTTCCATTAGTGGTAAAAATATTTCACAAGATTAATATTAATATAAACCGTTTTTGGAATACTTTTAATATCAAAAATTTATAAGAATATGCAGAATTATACCTTAAAACTGACGTTTTACTTTTGGCTGATATTTTTGAAAACTTTAGAGATGTGTCTAACAACATACGAACTAGATGCATTGTGAACTTATACAGTTCCAGGTTTAACTTATCAAATTGTTGTCACAAGGTATCGAATTAGAACTACTACTAACTGATATTGACATGCTTTTATTTATCGAAAGAGGTATTTGAGGAGGTATAACTCAATGTTCGAATAGATATGGTAAAACTAATAATAAATATATGGAAACATCTTACGATTCAAAATTAACTCAATCTTATTTAATGTATTTTGATGTTAATAATTCATATAGTGCAGCGATGATTACCATTACCTCAAAAAAAAATTTAAATGGAGTAATCCAAATAATTTTTTACACCTAATATTATTTTAAATATTGCTGACGATAGCGCCATTGGATATATATTTGAAGTTGATATAAAATATCCTAAAGAACTTTTTCAATTACATAAAGATTTACCACTTTGACCGGAACATTTATGTCCACCAAAATCAATACTTCCAAAATTGCTAACTACATTTTTTATTAAAAAAAAATTATGTAATTCATTATCGAAATTTAAAACAAGCTTTACAATTAGGATTAAAAATTGTAAAAATAGATAAAGTATTAAAATTTGATCAATCATGTTGGTTAAAGAAATATATTGATTTAAATACAAATTTACGAAAAGAAAGTAAAAATGAAAGTTATTAAATAATTCATTCTTTGGAAAAACCATATAAAACGTACGCAAATATAAAGATATTAAGTTAGTAACAAGATGGAATGGTAGATATGGAGTAAATTTTTATATTTCACAACCAAACTTTCATAGTTGTACTTGTATTTCTAATGACATTGTTCTTATCGAAATGTCACGATTAGAAGTAAAAATAAATAAACCAATATTTGTAAGTTTTAACTTTTTTGTTTTTTTTTGGATTTGCCAAAAAATCGTTTCTTTATGACTTTCATTATAACTATATAAAAAATAAATTTGGATCTAACGCAAAACTTTTGTATACAGATACCGATTCTTTAATATATCATTTTTTTTTCGTTGACGATATCTATCAACATATTAAGAAGATATTCATTTATTTGATACTTCAGATTATCCTTATAACAACGTATGCCTTTAAAAAATAAAAAAATTTAGGATTAATGAAAGCTGAACTAAATGGAAGAATTATGAATTTATAGGTCTCAAATCTAAAACGTATTCTATAAAAGTATATAAAACAGAGATGGAATTAGAAAAAGATATAAAATAATGAAAAATCAAGGAATAGATTTAAAAGAAATTGATAATTTTATTCAAAATTATAACATTATTAAAAAAGCAAAGGGAATTAATAAAACTGCACTTAAAACAATAAATTTTGATGACTATTATCAATGTATTTTTAATAATACTTGTAAAAATGTTAATCAAAAAATGATTGTATCAAAATTATATAAAGTTTATACATTTAATCAGAAAAGTTGCTCTAAATCCGTACGACGATAAAAGAATCGTCAATTACAAATATACAGATACTTTACCATGGGGATTTCCTTAAAACTAAAATTTACCTAATTAAAAAAACAATATTCGTCTTTTTAATTTTTTTAATTTATCTATTATTTGTTTCGAATAAAGCACCTAGAACAAAAAGTAAACAATAATATCAAAAGGTAACTATATTCTAAAAAATTAACTATATCAAAAAATATTATAATAAATAGGATATACAAAAAAATTACTATTTTTTTAATATTTTTAGAATAAATCGAAAAAAAAATGACTACACCTAGAACCGAACTTTTTGATTCACCATCATCATCGTCGTCGTCGTCGTCGTCGTCATCAACAACAACAACAGCAGTAACATCATCATCATCTCCACCAATATCACAACTGGTTGATTCTAGTTGGGATGAAGATGGAACATTTGAAACTTATAATCCTATCCGTTACGTCTTCAACCATTTGGTACTGCGACAAAGTCCGATAGGTGCTTCAAAAAGTGTAAAAAGAGAATTTCGTAGATTAGAACGAATAAAACATCAAACCGAAACCTCAAAATGAACATCATTATCATCAACAACAACAACAAAACCAAATATCCAGGCAGGTATTAAATTAATAAATTTGTTGAATACCAATATTTACTTCATATAATAACTAAATTTACATTTTTTTTCAGATTAAATTAAGAAAAAACACACCCAGAGGCTCTAGCTCCTAGATAATTTACCTCTGAAGCGGCTGGATTCGATCTTTTCAGCGTAGAAGACCATACCATTGAAAAAATCATCAAGGACAAAAATTGACACAGGCATACAAATTGAAATACCACAAGGATTCTACGCTGAAATCCATTCAAGATCGGGCCTAAGCTACAAATATGGAATTGAAGTCGGAGCGGGCATCATTGATCAAGAATGTATTTAAAGTTTTGTTTAATCATTCAAATATCATATTTAAAATTTGTAAATCAGACAAAATTGCACAAATCATCATCAAAAAAATCTATTAATTGCACTTTTGTATCGACTAACAGTATTCTTTTTGAGACATTAAGGGGAAATAAAGGTTTCTGATCATCTGATAATATTAAATAAAATATTAAAATATGTTATGTTTTTTTATTTAAAAAACCTATACTCATGACACACTATAACTACAAATTTTTATAAATCCAAACCGAATTTATATTAAAAAAAGTTTAACTTACAAATCCAGTGACATACCTACAATACATACCAAAAACAAGACATCAAGGGAGGATTCTATGAACTTCAATTGCAAAAAGTTAAATATCCAAATATTTATTTAGTTGAAAAAGTGTTAAAACGTAAAAACAATATAGTATTTGTAAAATGGTTAGGTTTCAGTGATAAGCATAATAGCTGGATAGATAAAAATAATGTAGGGTGACTTAATAAAATAATTTTTTGCATGTACGTTTTATTATATATTATTTACATGTTTTCTACAAATAATTTATTTATTTTCAAACAGAAAACAGTATTTATAATTATATAACAACTTGGTGTTTGATAATGCACAATGCCAAGTAGTGCCATATGGATCCTTGTGAGAGTGACATTCAGGAACTTTCTTAAACTTGCTTAGCTTCGGTTTACTCTCCAGAGGAACTTTAAAACATTTTCCCGCACTTATAAATTTTCTTAGAAAATTCACCTTTTCATCTCCTTTGACGTATATTTTTGGAGCATCATATCTTTTCATCACATATTCTAAGACATTTGCTATTTCGTTCAAGTCTACTAAACCAGACTCATATATTAGACCATGATATGAGTTTTCGAGATAAGATATCGTTTTTAAATCCTGGCCTTTTAACATGCTTTTGTTTTATGGTGGTTTGAAAAGAAAATTTGAACAACGTGTTCCATCATACACAGCTAGTTCTTTTGGAATAAATCCAGAGGCACAATTAGATCCTTGGATATCAAGACATAAAATTGAAATTTCTCCTGCCATAGTTCGAGTTACAAGACCCACTAAGTAAAACTAACAACACATAAAATAAACCGTAGTAGTTTTTTTTACATTTCAATTTCAATATTTTTGCACTGTTCTATTTTGACATTAAAATCATAGACCTAATACTATTTACACCAAATACATAATTCACTAAACAAGGATCACAAAATTTTAATAACTTTGCTCTATGTTTTAAGTGTTTATTAATATTTTTTTCAACTAAACAATTACATATTTGACATAAAAATTGAATTCTTTCAAAATCCGTTTTGTGTACGAACAGGGTCTTATTATAATAAATATATAATTTGACATGTACTGTAAACAGTAGAATTAATACTAAAAATGTCTCCTAACTCTGTCTGACCAGTGCTGTAAACAGTGGAATGTGCACTAAAAATGTCTTTTAGTTCTACAGCCTTATATTCAAGATAAATGTTTTTATTTCGAAAATATCTGGCACACCTGTATAAAATGTTGCACAACATTTCATAATAATACATCAGCTTTTGCACGTAAATAAGACCATTGAAAAATGTTGCGCAATATTTGACAATGCTTTTAAGGAAAGAGGTTCACTAGACTGGGATTATAAAAAAGCTCACCAACAGTTGGTCAGAAATGAAGATGCCGATATTGAGGTGCTACAATCATTTATTCAAACTCCTACAACATCGTGAAAAACAGCTGCAAGGAATTCCGAATACGGATAAAGCACTTTAGGTAAAGTTTTGAAGGAAGTCAAATTTCACGCTTACAAGCCGAAATTTATTAATGAAATATTGGAGAGGGATTATGATGTGAGGCTAGATTTTTCATTTTGGATCCAAGGGGAAATTGAGGACAATAGATCATTTCCAAAGAAAATACTATTCACTGATGAGGCGACATTTAGTACTAATGGTGTATCTCGTCACAAAATTACCGATGGTGGGCGGGTAGGAATCCGTACTTTACAACGGATTGTAAAAGCCAATATTCAAGCAAAATGAATGGATGGTGTGGAATACTTAATCAAGTTTTGGGTCCTTTTTTCTTCACAGAAAATTTAACTCCTTAGACATACTTACCATTTCTAGAAAGTGAACGATTTTTTTGGAAAAAATATCACTGGAAGTGAGAAATGAGATGTGGTTTCGACAGGATGGGGCTCCTATCCACAGCAGCCAAAATGTTAGCGTGTACTTGGAAAGAAAATTCAATGGCAAGTGGATTGGAAGGTACTCGAATTATCCATGGCCGTCAAGATCGCCCGATTTATGGCCCCCGAGGTCGCCCGATTTGACGCCTCTCTGGGGCTTTTTGAAACAAAAGGCTTATGCCAATAGACCATTTGAAATCCTCGATGTATTAGAGGATGAAATTCGAACAGCAGTGGCCCTTATCACATCGCAGATGTTGGATAATGTCTTGAGGTATTTTTCAAAGAAAAAGTGTAAGTGTATCGAAAGAGATGGAAGGCACAGCGAATAAATGATATATTCCCTTTCGTGTTGTAAATTTTAGTTATAAATTATTGAATTTAAAAAGTCCTTGAATTTCTTTGCGTCTTACGGTTTCAAAATTTTATTGGTTTTTGTCCCCGAAAACCCCACCTGAAACAACCCAGGTTGCCTTCCATAAAAAATATTATAGCCTTCCAAAATGATTTATAATTTTCTCCAATAATAAGTACTAACTCCGCTTTTTCTTTTAAATTTAGTTTTGCAGCCATTTTTCGTCGCGATAAAAAGAAGTTTCAAACTTTCATCATTTTGACATTTGAAAAGTAGACAGCTATAATTATGTATTTCGTTTTTCCAGAGCCACCTACCCTATTTCATAAGAATAAGTAGTATTGGATTTTTTACTTATAGTGTTTTAATGCTATAGCAATTTTGATTTTATTTTCATCAACTAAGATGCTAATATTGAAAAAAAATCAAATTATTTCATGGAGTTCAGAGAGCATAGGAATGGCAAAAATGGAAAACCATGTCGTTTTGTTTTTTTTAGATAGTGTGCAACAACCCTAAATATAAAGTTGACAATCGTACGGCAACTATAAAAATTCTCTTATGAAAAGTAATTTTTTAAAAGTTTTTAGTGTTCATTCTATGCACGTTTAGTAGATAGCTCGAAAATACACACACATATATATATATATATATATATATATATATATATATATATATATATATATATATATATGTATATATATATATATATATATATATATATATATATATATATATATATATATATATATATATATATATATATATATATATATATATATATATATATATATATATATATATATATATATATATGTTGATTTTTACTCCTTCACGGATGGAAAAATACAATGTGTTTTCATTCCGGGTGTACATCCGTTCATTACTGTGGTTCTGAAAAGAACAGTTTTGCTGACGTTTCGCCAAAATCACATTTGGCATTTTCGAAGCTTTCTTTCTCGCGTCCGAATAGAGACTGAAGTGATGGTGACTGCGACGCTTCCTTTTATATCCCCACTCGGGGCCGAAGGTTATATCTGCGCAGGCGTTGGTCGTTATTTATGTTTTCCGGATGGTGCTGTTGTTGTTGCGCTACTTGCGCTTGAGTTTTTGCGATTTTAGATTTGTCGATTATTGTCTTCCATACTGTTGGTAGTTTTAATGATTCGTCCCTTTTATTCAAATCACCTTGTTTTTCAATTTCTATGGCTTCTCGGATTATTCTGGTCTTATAATGTTCTATATTGGCAATCTCCCTACACCCATCGAAATTTATTTTATGGCCGGTTTCCTGATGATGTAGGAATAAAGCTGAGGTTGTTTGTTTATTTCTGATGCTGAGTTTATGCTCTTCCACTCTTGCTGATATTCGCCTGTTAGTTTGCCCTACGTACAACTTTTCACAGTCCTGGCACGGAATGCTGTACACTCCGTGGTTTTCCAGTTTGATTTTATCTTTTGGGTTTCCGAGTAGTTTACCTATAGTTGTTTGTGGCTTGTGTATTGTTTGTATGTTGTGTTTCCTCAGAATTCTTTCGATTCTGTCTGTTGTGCCTTTTACATATGGTAAGACTACTCGTTGCTTTCCCGGCTCATATTTTTTGTTGTTCGTTGTTCGGGAAACCTGTGCATTAATAGCTTTCTCTATGGTGCGATTTGTGTAGCCATTTTTCTTTAAAGCACTAGATACTACCTTAAGTTCGTTTGTCTCGTCTGTGTTTCAGTTAGTCGCACGGATCTAGATATTAGAGTATTTGCCACAGCTTGAATTTGTGCTGGGTGATGATGTTATTTTGCATTTAAATATCTGTCTGTATGTGTTGGTTTTCTATACACGGTGTATTCGAAATGTCCGTTATGTAGTTTTGTGACCAAAACATCTAAAAATGGTAGTTTGTTGTTTGCCTCTAGCTCTAGAGTAAATTGTATTCTGGGGTGGATTGAGTTTACGTGAGTCAGAAATTTTTCGAGCTCTGCATGACCATGTTGCCATATAATAAATATGTCATCCACATAACGAATCCATAATTTGGGTTTTAAACTTGCTTTCTCAAGAGCTTCTTTCTCGAAGTATATCATAAATAAATTCGCGACTACTGGTGATAGCGAGGACCCCATTGGAGCACCATCCATTTGTTTATACATTTGCCCGTTGAAAGAAAAATAAGTATTTTTGAGGCAATGCTCCGAGAGTTCTATTATATGTGCCTGGAAATCCTCGTTCATAGCAATCTTGTCCAATGCTTCGTCGATTGGAATACTGGGATATAACGATTTGACATCTAGGCTTGCTATGATATCGTTTTTTTCAAGGACGATATCTCGTATAATTCGAGTGAAATGCTCCGAGTTTTTTACAAATGAATCAGCTTTTTCTACAGTTGGTTGCATAATTTCAGAAAGGTATTTCTCCAGTTTTTGTAGCGGCGAATTAACAGCACTAACAATAGGTCTGATAGGCGCCCCTGGTTTGTGTATTTTTGGTAAACCATAGAGTTTAGGGCATCTGCTCGACTTTTCCCGTGGTATGATTTTTTGTTGAATTTCGAGGTTTATTGGTGAACTTTTTATTTTATTTTTAGTTGTTTTTTCTAGGTACGTTGTCGGATCCCTTGGAACAGGCGTATAACAATTGTCCTGTAGGATATCCTGCATTTTTTGTACGTAATCTTGAGTATTCATAACCACAGTTGCGTTTCCTTTATCTGCTGGAAGGATTGTGATGTCTTTATTTTTTCGAAGGTTTATTAGGGCCCTTTGTTCAGTGGCATTTATGTTTTCAAACGTCAGCAAAACTGTTCTTTTCAGAACGACAGTAATGAACGGATGTACAGCCGGAATGAAAACACATTGTATTTTTCCATCCGTGAAGGAGTAAAAATCAACACTATACACCTCTACGGGGAGGAGATTTTCAAGACAATCAAGATGTATGAGAAACTGAGAGGTAAGAAAACTAATCTTTTATGTGATCTAACCTTTCAAACTAAGTGTCGTGACAGCGATTTACTTCCTACTTTTACACGGTTGTCTTATCATACTAAAACTAGAAAAACTAACACCATACTTCAAAATGCTAGTAAGGCGTTATTAAAAGAACAAATCCATCAAACTAGAAAACAACTAGCCGAGACAGAAAAAGA
>JAUTXW010004056.1:0-68670 GCA_030620095.1 Kuschelorhynchus macadamiae | reverse complement strand
TAAAGATGCTATTTATGTTTTCCATTTTCTTACAAAAATATATTATGTAAAGTCTTATACAGTGTGTATCAGCCAAATGGAATAAATTCGATAATAAATAAATGGGGACGAGTTCGAAAAAGCTTGGACACGTGGATTGGTATTTTTTATACAGGATATGTCATGTGATAGGGGCCACTATCAACTTTCTAATTTTAAATGCAATATTTTATGTGTTATTCAATTTTTGGATTCTTCAAAAATTTTTTGACATATTTCATATACAATATCCTATATCTTCAACTGTGTCGGAAATATTAAGTGTTTTTAGATTTATAGTAAAAATTAACATAAAAAAAATAAAATTATTTGATTACAGAAATTCCCTACAACACACCCATAAATTGTTTAATTCTTGATAATGTAAATGTAAATTGTATACAATATTTTTGATATACCCCGATAAGAAAAAGTCTAATGGAGTCAGATCAGGGGATCGTGCTGGCCATTCCATCGATCCTCGCCTCCCTATCCACCAATTTGGAAATATACCGTTGAGGTACTGCCGGACATTGATTTAGTAATGGGGCGGTGCTCCATCTTGCTGAAACCATATCATATTCGCTAGAACTTGTGGGTTTGCTGGATCAGGATATAAGTTTGGTCAAAGTTGGCATGATATTATTTTGGACCAGTGCTAAATAACTATCACCATTCAAATTGTCATCAATAACATAAAATCATCTCCAACAATCCCTGCCCAAACATTAACCTTTTCAGGGTATTGCGTATGTTTGTCTCTTATCCAGAGAGGATTTTCCCTAGACCAATAGCGACAATTTTGACGATTAGCATGACTGTGACGTGTAAAGGGGCACTCATCAGAAAACAAAACATGTTCTAATTGGATCACATTGTGATTTAACATTGCCATCATTTGTTCACACAAATAGGTTCTCCTATCAAAATTGTCTTCCATGAGCTCCTGAGTTGGTATAACTTTATAGGGATGTATTTTATTTTAAAACACAAAAAATGTTCGAATAATCAATGAATGGCTAATATCGAACACTGGGGCTGCTTGTCGACTAGAAGTATTTGAGTTTTCCTCAAGCTCAAGCACAATATCCATTTTAATATCATTATTTATTGCATTGGCAGTTGTTTTTTTTATCCGCCTTACATGTCTAAGCTCGCGAAACTTCTTTTCTATTTTACTAATTGTCCCTTAGGATATAGGCGGCCAATTTGAAAAAATTTCATGAAACAAGCGAGTAACGTCCATTTGTGTGTTATCTTCATAATCATTCATCTGGAGAATTGTTATATTGTGCATCTCTGTTAAATGAATATAACACTGACACTGACACTGACAACTACTGCCCTGCAGTGAGAAAACAATTTGCAAAGACCAGGCATTTGAACCAATAATAAACAAAACAATTTATAATTTTTATTTATTTCATAGTAAAAAGGAACGCTGAAACGGTTTTTACTTACTTTCTCATTATCAAGACCTAAATGGAAAATAAGTATTGAGCGTCGTGTTGTAGCGAATTTCTGTAATGAAATAATTTTATATTTTTAATGTTAATTTTTACCTATGGTATGATCATGATCAGCAAATTAAATATTTCGTACGATAACTTTGAGGTTACTAATTCGTTAGAATTCTTAGATAAAATTAAGAAAGTTTGCCTAAAAGAAGGTGAAATTCTAATATCTTTTGATGTAAGCTCATTGTTTCCTAGTGTACCCCATACCACTAGCTTTAGACTACCTAAAGGAACTAGTTGAATTCAATAATTCGAAGAAAGAAATCACAAAATAATGTATGAATCAACATTTTTTTCAGTTTAACAATAAATATCATAAACAGCTTCAGAGAACTGCTATGGGCAATTGCTTATCTCCGTTTCTTGCAAATTTGTTTATAGGTAGAGTAGATACCCAATTCAAAAAAGAACTCAAGTATTTCCCAAGGGTGTGGTATACATAGATTGACGATATATTTGCTGTTTTTGATACTAAAACAGAAAATTTGGACACTTTCTTAAAGACATTAAACAGCAAATATCCTTCCATTAATTTTACGTACGAAAAGGAGAACAATGGGCAATTAACTTTTCTCGACACGTTAGTTATTAGAAATAACGAAAAATTAGAATTTAATATTTATAGGAAATTTACTAATACTGCTAGGTATATAACATCCGACTCATTTCATTGCCGTCTACACAAAATGGCCGCATTTCATTTCTTAACTCACAGGTTAGTCAATTTTCCATTAAGTAAAGAACGTTTTAACAATGAAATGAATCGGATTAAAAATATAGCTAAAAGTAATGGATATAATGGTCATTTTGTACATAAATTAGTAAATAGACATAAGCATAAGAAAATGTTAAAAGATGCCACTACTCTTCAAGCACCTGAGGCTCCCAATAAGTTCATAGTATTCCCATATGATCCCAGATATAGGAGGGGTGTAGAAAAAGTATTTAAAAACGTAGGTTTTGAGTAGCCTACAAAACGGAGAACAGTTTGAAAAATCTTCTTGGAAACCTTAAAGACAAAGTCGACGAGTTATAAAATTAGCTGTAATGACTAAAATATATTGGGCAAACTAAACGTTCCATAAACATTCGTTTTAAAGAACACATGGCACATTTAAGATACGGAAGAACAGAAAAGTGAAGCGTTGCCCAACATGCTTTGAAAAACAATCACCGAATAGGAATAAATAATCTTGAGTTGTTAAAAAAAAGCACTAAATAAAGACAGAGGGCCTATTCGATATAGTCCCCTCTATTGCTTACTTGACCACGGTGCAGTCGGGTGCAACCAAGTGTGACCACATTTACCTGTAAATAGTCTCGGTTAGGATAAGTTACTTTAGTTTATATCATCTGCTGATGATGCTAACTTGGTTAGCGAAACGCGCGTCCAGAACGTAACAAGTTGTGGTGTAGTGTGGTTAGAACTGTTGTATTTTGATCTTAATTTTTGCAATAAATCTGAAAACATTTAATATTTCCAAAACAGTTGAACATAGGTAAAGGACATTGAACATGAAATATATCTAGAATTTTTTGAAGAATCCAAAAATTGAGTTATATACGTGGTTGTGAGAGTGTTGCATTTAAAACAAGAAAGTTGGTATTGAGCACTTTTACATAACACACCCTGTATAAAAAATTTTGGTTGAAAAAATGGGCAACTAAAAATACCAATCGAGGTGTCCGAGTGTTTTTTTTTCGAATACGCCCCTTATTATCGAATTTATTCCATTTAGCTGATACACAGTGTATCGCTTTTGAAATTAAATTAACTAATTTTTTTAAAGAAACTTTTCAATAAAAAATTTTAATGTTGAGAGAGTGTTTAAATATTACCGGCTTTTTTCATTGTGACAATAAACATTTTTATAAGAAAATAGAATCAACTACAAAAAAGCACTAAAATGTGGAAAATAATATTTTATTTTTCGTTGAAAATTTATTTATAAAACAATTTTATTTTAATCACAAACATTTATATTTAGTTCTATATTATTTAATAGTTTAAATTTTAACACCGACTTCAGAAATCAATTTTTAATGTTGAATAAAATATTATTTTTTTCATTTTTTTATAAAAAAATGTATTTCTTCATTTTTAATTTATTTATTCAAAGTTTTAAATTTTAAAGCCTAAACTTAGGTTAAAATTTTGAAAGTAGAATAAGTAGCTACTAGGTCCACTGCATATAACATTTTTTAGCCATTAAAAACCCCGGAAACCATATGAAATACGATATTAACATGCAGATTTTTCCTGATAATATATTGAACGCAATATTAGCGGCATAGTATCTGTTTGTGTAATAGTGTTGAATGTGACTAAACGCGTTCATTTAAATTATAGCAAAACATTTTTTTCACTATCTCTGGTACATTATGCTAACAGCAATATTTATAAATCTCGGAGGGATCTGATTTGTCTATATCCACACTATCAAATTGTGAAATATAGGTCACTTTTCATTTTATAGTTCTTGACTACATACTTACTTCCGAAATTCAATGGAATTTCACGCGTTGTTTAAAACTAGTGGAAAGCTCGAGTTTAAACATTCTGAAAAAGAATCGATTAATTCCTTTTTGAAAATCCAATATCTAAAACTGACGGAAACAACACAATATATCGATATTTTTGTTGGCCATTTATTTTGATAAATCACTCTCATTTTTAATAGTTCGTGTTATTGAGCCAAATAAATGATCTTATTACCGATAAGAATATACGCTACATATTGAACGTCGGTTTGAGTAGGCGTCAAATGCAGAAGGAGCATAGCTACATTTATTGGGGTCGATATATCATATCCAGTTAGGTCTCGTATATCAAATGAATATAATAGATTGTTTTACGAAGATGGATCGCCACAGAAATATTTCCTCAATATTGATGCGGGCAATCCGCTGCCCTACAGTCACTGCGTTAATGTTTAAAATTGCGAATATGAATTTTATCAAAAACAAAACATGCGACACTATATACAAGATGCTTGAGAATTTAATTCGAAATGTCCTAGAGCAAGTTCCTTTAGCCAAAAATATAGAAAAAATCTCTATGAAGATGGTTTCAAAATTGCGAAGACTGACCTACCATAAGGCTGCAGTCACACATATCCATCGTTTGGAAGGATCTTCTATCGTTATAACTGTGAAAAATTAAGCAAATTGCAGTCGGTCAAGAGAGTGACCATATACTAAGTAATTTTTGATATTAGTCGATCCTTTTTTGTATTTTTTTAATTAAACCTGTAGAAATTCTGTTTGAAAAGTGAAAATACAAAACAAATAAACTAAACAACGTTTGAAAATAATTTATTGTTCTTCTATAACATTAAGAATATTTTAAACTTAAATTAATATCATAAAAATCTCCATACAGTGAGTAACATTTACTAACACTGGGCGTTAAATGAATCCTTTAAATATCTAAATACACATGCTGATACATAATTCCGTTAATAAATGATACATTTTCTCCTCCACCGGCTAACAGAGTAAGGTTCTGCCTCCGTCATGGTTCAATGCCTTTCTTCCTCCACAGTTTGGCCTGATCATCGCATTCAAAAAGATTAATTTGTTTCTCGTCTCTTAACTTAACTTCAAACTGTATCACCAACAATCAAATGACAAACCTTCAAAACGCAAGTATATTAACTGTTTTCATTTTATGTTATCTCATCTGACCATGACATAAGCTACATGATAAAATAGTTGAAATATGCCATGTAGCAGTTGGGATTGTTCTAAATGTATGGCGCTATTTTTGGTATAATTGTATGCAATTATTTATTTTATATAAACTGATTTAAAAAAAATAGTTTTTGATGATCTAACAAGTTATTAATCCTGTACAAAAGAAATTTAGCTGCCAGTTCTCGGCACAAAAATAAAGAACCAAGTTTATATATAAAAATCGTTAAATTTCCTTAGCTCGGAACTTCTCTCGTTATAAATATTTCTTTTTAATATGAATAGTGAAGTGTAACCTAATTTTCCACAGTCATTTAGGAACATATATATATACTGTCTTTCTAAACATTTCTATTAGGCGACATTTTGTTCATTGGATTCTTACTAATACTTTACTAGTTTTTACCTATAGGTATCAACCTTGATTTTTGGGCATAATTTTAAATATACTAGAATATACAATTTTTACGTTGACATACACTGTCATTTTGTTACGTTATGTTGAATTCGAACCAGTTTTTTCCATATCTCATACCAAGATTCTTTACCTTACCTTTTTAAACATTTAATTTGGCTGCCATTTTGTTTCGCCATCTTGAATTCGTACCACAACTTTATCAATTTATCGGGGATAATACCACGAGTGCTTAAAAATTTCCGATAATTTTTCAAGAATGTGTGTTTTCTTATAATTTGTAGAGAAAACACGCATGAGTGGAAAATTATCTGGTTAATTTTTAAGCACGAATGGTATTTAGGAGGAATATTCCACGAATCAGATACAGGGAAACTAAGCTTTATTAACTGAATATTAAATACATACCTATTTCAAGTTCAGAAATTTGAATTTTGTAACAAATTGAACACAAATTGAATAGTAATATACTAATAAAATTATTTGTCTAAATATTGAAAGGTACTTAATATAAATCTAAGTATTCAATTTTAATTATTGATTGTAAAAGGTACAGTTCTGATAATTATTAACCACATTGTTGTTTTGCGACGACGTAGAAGATGCCGTCAGACCACTACTTGTACTTATGCTGGTTGATGTTGCTACAGGGGCTGGATGAACGTGCTGTTGAGGTGGTTCTTTTCCAGGTTCCCTCATTTTTTCAATAATTTTTTTGTGGTGATCTGTATCCATTTGCAAATAACTTGATAGGGATTTCGCATGATTCGAATGACCTGTAATTTTTATCAAGTTTTGCACCGACACTCCGCATTTGGCCAGCTTGGACACGGCAGTAGCTCTGAGGGAATGGTTGGTAAATTTTTTTGTAGTATTGAGGCCTGATTTCTGTGCTTGTTTTTTTGTCCAAGTTGAAACCTCGTTTTCTCCTACTGGGCTGTTTTTGAACCATTTTCCGGAAATTTTCCAATGGGGGTTTGGCGTCAAAAATAGTCGAGTATTGGAGATACTTTTCCTTTTATCTTGTAATTCTTTATAAATTCTTACTGCGCAAAAGCTGGGAATTCTCTCGTTTCTCACCAACCACTTCGAATCGACAAGTTTTCGGCCACCACCTTGACATGTAGAAGAAAAAACAGGGTTGTATTGAATTCTACCTGTTTTTCCTCCGAAGTTGTCAGTTTCTTCTTTGAAAAAAGTTGTTTCGGCCCTTGCACCTTCTCCTCCTCTCCAGGCTAATTCATAGGACAATAGAAAAAACACTTCTTTTGTAAAACCTCTGGAGTTGATTCATCACAAATTTCGATTAGATTTTTTTAATTCGTTGTATGTTAAAAAAACGGCCGATTCTCTGTGTTTGCCTTCAATATCTTGCAAATGTCTCCTTTTGGCGACATTTTTTGCGTCTCGGGCCGATTTGAATTCGATCTGCTCGAAGGGATTTATTTTAATTTTGTATTCATTGAAATACCTTTCCATCAATAATTTCGCCGTTACCTTCCAAATAATTTTTACCGTGCCTTCTTTATATTCCTCACCGTTCATTTTTCGCATATTGTTTTCAAAATCATTGCTAGTTGGGATACTGGAGTATCTTGGTCAAACGTATAGTTTTTTTCATCGCGGAATGACATAAACTGTCTCCAGATGCTCTTCTTGGATTTAACGGTGTTTCTTGGTTCGCTTCCAATTATATTTTCATCAATTTCCTCTTCTTGAACTAGCCCAAAGCGATTATTCATATTGACAACTTTTCAAAAATGTTTGAAAGATACTTAAAAAAAATCTCTCGTCGTCTCTCAAAAGTAGATTTCATATTGTCAAGATTTCATTTTTTGGTTAGGTATGTAACCACACCTAACCAGGTAAGTGGAAACACCGTGTTTCCTAGACGACGTGATATTTCCGCTATAATTTTTCGAAAACACCACCACTCTTACGGGAAAATGTATACATGAGTGGAATATTCTCTATAGCACACTTATTGCTTGCATACAACTTGAAATTAATTTAATAAGTAGTTTTTTCAGGTCGATTTTTCAAAATATTT
Organism: Kuschelorhynchus macadamiae; assembly: GCA_030620095.1. Classification (NCBI taxonomy): domain Eukaryota; kingdom Metazoa; phylum Arthropoda; class Insecta; order Coleoptera; family Curculionidae; genus Kuschelorhynchus; species Kuschelorhynchus macadamiae. The sequence goes on along the minus strand of JAUTXW010004056.1, from coordinate 60,977 downwards.
TACTTGGCCGCCATTTTATTTTGCTAATTTGGATTCATACCAAATTATTATCAGTTCATTCTTATGTAATTCTTGATTTTTATGCAAAATTTGAGGTAAATTGGATCATTAGTTTTTTGTTAGTAATAATTTTTCTACGTTTCACTAGACCACCATCTTGTTCAGGAATATTGGATTTTTACCAAAATGTTACTACCCACATGACCCTCAATTTTGACCAAAACTTGAAGTCAATGTGGTAAGTAGTGGTAAAGAAGCTAACGCGAACTGATAGACAGTGCGACGGAATTGATAAAACATATTTTTTGGCATCTAGGGGCGCTAAAAAATGAAGATATGTAAAACCTGAGGGTGATTTCCGCCATATTGGATTTTTTTCAAAAATGTTACCAGAACTCAGATCAATCGAATAAGTAGTTATTTAGCTATACTGCAAACACACAGACCAACAGACAGATAGACAGACAGACAGACAGACTTATGAAATGAAGAAAACATGTTTTTCAAGATCTAGGGACCCTGAAACCGGACAGTGATTTTTTTTACGATTACAGTATTTCCCTTTTACGAGGGAAGTAAAAAAATAATAAGTGTACGTTTCGACCGTAACATTGTTTTAAATTGATAACTGAATTGAATTTGAAAATAATATATTAAAACACTAATTTCATAAAGCACGAGCCCTAGATTTTCTGAAGGGCGAGTGCAGTTAAACTTGTTATGAACGGGTGTTTGGTACTATTTTTTTTCTATTTTGTGCACTATATCTATAAAAGCAGTATCATAACAAACATAGAAAAAGACTCCAAGTCTCGGTCTCAATAAATTGTAATTTTATATTGAGACCGAGACTTGGAGTCTTTTTCTATGTTTGTTATTAAAACTAGGTCTCTTTGAGAAATATGGACAATTTCTTCCAAAAGCAGTACCTTTAAAAACATACTGTTAACCATTTTCAAGTTGGTGACAATGCATGCCAATGGCAGTGGCGATTACATACGCGTCACATGTTTCTTACTTCCTTCGTAAAAGGAGAGTACGTGAAAAAATCACCTTCCGTCGGTCTGTCTGTTCGGGACATGCTAAAAAACTACTTACCCGATTGTTTTCAAAATGGCGGCCAAGTAAAATGTTTGTAATAGTGAAAAATCACCCACTCAGGTTATACATATCTTCACATTTTAACGTCCCTAGATCCCAAAGGAGGAACCGGTAAACTATCCTGACAGATGATTTTTGCATATTTTATTTTTTTTCTAGAAAGTACCCATTTATAATATTACATTTCAAAAATAAAAATTGCGGGATATGCAAGAGTTTTCCCAAAAAAATTAATTAAAAGTCACACTCGGTCACAATTTGACAGCCTTAAAACGAAAAATTTAGCAATGTTGCCAGATTTTAGATTTACCAATTTGTTAGAGGAAATGAAATAACCAATTGAAAATTATTTGGACAACAGAATTGTAATTACTTATTGTTATTATTATAGTTTTAACGAAGGTTTTAGTGACGAACCTGGGCTAACCTAACATTAGCGGGACAGATTCACCTAAAAATATCGTTATAAAAAAATTTACTTTACGTGTATCATAACTTATAGATATTTCTTTAATTATGAATATGGCAACGTCGCACATCAAATTAAAAACAAGCATGGCGATGGGAACAGTCGGAAAGATGTTTGAAATCAAAATTACCTTTGATCTGTATAATAATTACATCTTAAAGTAAATTTTTAGTGCTGATGAGAGTTTCCACACATTTTCTCAATTTGGACTGCTAGAATGGTAGATAAAAACAAAAAGAAACAAAACTAAATGAGATTTAAGAGTGCCAACATAGTTTACCGAAACCGCCAAAACATATATTTTATCAATTCTGTCGAGCCGTATATCGGTTTGGCTGTCTGCTCTTAGTTCGCTATATAGCTTAAAAACTACTTATCAAATTGACTTTCAATTTTAGTCAGAAATTAAAAGTCGTATGGGAATGCCCTGATAATATTTTGGTAAAAATCCAATATGGCGTAACAAGATCGTGGCCTAGTGAAAGGTAAAAAAATTATTATAGTCAAAAGCAGTGTTTGTTTGTGATTTATCAACGACAAACTTTTTAAATTTGTTTTTTTTTATTACGTGTAATCATATCCTCCCCATAAAATCCGGAAGATGAATTAGATAGAGCTATGATATTTTCATATGAAAAAAGAGGATAAACATATAAATACCAGCAGTTGCAAAAATGTTTGAGCGATGTCACTTCAAAGTCAAGTTGATAAGTCAGTGACAAAATGAGTAATAGAAAACAATTTTCGGTTTTTTGCATCCACAAGCGAAAAAAATGGTATTAAATCTAATAAAATATTACGAAAATGAAAATTCACCGGCCATCTCCAGGAGACAGTAGCAAAAGCTCTGGAAATCGGTATAAGGACTGTGTAGAAAAATTGTGCTTGAAAAAAAAACATAATTTACTACCGAAGAAGATTAAGAAATGTACACGAAAAAAGCCAAAGACAGAAGACTTAAGTGACAATATAAAAATGAATGTTCGTAATGCAATTTACGATTTATACACATCAAAAACTAATAACGTATGTCCCTTAAGTTTTGGCACAAAATTGAGGGGGCTTTAAAAAAATATATCGAGATGGCTTTGGAAACAAAAAAATGTTTATTTGCTTGACATTAGTTTGACAAGTCATTTTTTAAAGTCAGTTGCATTAAAATTAATAAAAAAATACGAAAAAGTATTTATAATTTGGAGATAAAAAAAATATGTAATCGAAGTATTTATCGTATGCCGAATGTGAAGAAGGAATTCCAAATCTTCCAAAAAGTGGAAGACCAAGAAGTTTCAGCATATCCAAAAGACAGAGTTTTCTACAAGAAATACAATTCCGATCTTCAAATGTTAATTACAAAAATGGTCAAAAATATCGAAGTGTCCTAAATATACCGAAAATCAATTAGCACGGATACCAAGATGCTGTCGAAATCTTAGGCGGATACATTTTTCAAATGAGAAAGTCATTATTTTGGACGATGAAAAATACTTTACCCTTGCCAACTCGGAAATCAAAGGAAACGATGGTTTTTATACGGACAATATAGAAGAGTGCCCAAACAATGTTAAAATAAGGAAAAAGCAAAATTTGATAAAGTTTTGGTGTGGTGTGCGATTTCGATTAGAGGGATATCCAACGGTGGGTCATCATTTTGACAACTGTCTTAATAAATTAGTTCATTTTGTACAAACATCACGTGGGAGATGATATAATGTTTTGGCCCTTAGCAAGCTGTCAAGCAAGAGCAACTCAAAATTACCTTCGTTTTCCTTCAAAGACATTCAAAAGTAAGATTTTTGGATATTATCCCGAAAGTGTATGATGGATGAACTGAAAATGAGGAACAATTACGGCGTAGAATTTTTAGAAGATGGCGAAATTGATGTTGAAGTTGTCCAGAACCTAATGCGAGATGTTCGCAGAAAATTGCGTCTAATTGAGTAGCACGGCCCCTTCAATTTAATTTAAATTATTAATTTTGTTAGTTACTAAGCCGTTAATTATTAAATAATAAAAGTTTAACTATTAAAAGAATATTTTGTTTTAAATTTTGTGCCAAAACTTACTTACGTTATAACCCTTCATGTTTTAAAAAAAGCTTTAAAAAATATACATTAAATTGGACTAAAATCATTGTCAAAATTAATAAAAATGTTGGGTTTTGGAAAAAAAGGACAAAATTTTTACCCAATATAGCTGTCAATATCCAGTTTTTAAAGAAATACACCGAAAATGTTAATTAAAAATTTAGAAAAGTGGTATTTTTAAATGAGACTATTATTTTCTAAAAAACCAACTATATATGCCGAGAAAAAATATTACGGGAAAACGGTTCATCATTTTGCATGCAGGTTCTTCAACAGGACTTCTCCCTGCAAGTTTACTGTTTTCTTCAACATTCAAAAGTATGGATATGATAATATGAACTGTGAACTGTCTGAAAAGTTGTTAAAGGAACAACTGATTCCAAATTTAGATGCTCCATCTTTAATCATTCTAGACAATGCATCTTATTATTCAAGAATCTTAAATAAACAACCTACTTCATCCTGGAACGATGATATTTATGTCTTAAAAGAAAACAAAATTCTTTAGATGATGTGAAACAAATTGTTTTAATGGCAAAATTCATTAAAAAATATATATGCCGTAGATGAAATATTACTGGAAGAAATCTGTGCCGCCTTACCACTGCCAGTTTAAAGCAAAAGAATTAATATGGGATTGGTGGAAAATCATATTACGAAAAACACGTGAACGATGGTCTTACATCAGATGAAGTGCAAATTGTTTGGCAAGATTCATTAAATTATATTACGCCGGAGTACTGGAAGAAATCTGTGGAACATACGGAGAAATTAATATGGGATAAGATAAGGAGAAGATAAGGACTTTTAAAGTGATATAATATTAAAAAGTTTCTGAAGGATTATATTAGTCTTTGACGTGTATAAATCATAAATTGCATTATGAAAATTCATTTTTGCATTGTAACTTAAGTCTTTCGCCTTTGGATTTTTTCGTGAACATTTCTTAATCTTCTTTGGAAGTACATTAGGTTTTTTTTTCATGCACAAGTTTCTGTACATTCCTTATACCGATTCTCAGAGCTTTTGCCACTGGCTCCTGGATATTAGCCACTGAATTTTAATTTAAAATTTTTTTTATTAGATTTGACACCTATTTCTGCTTACTTTTTTAGTACATTTGTAATTTTGTAGGCAATAAATAAATAATTATAGAATACTTCTTCCAATTTTAAAACGTGTCTAAAATATAATATATAAAAATCGGTAAAATTGCTTTACCAGAAACTCGGGGCTAACCAAAAATACAGGCTATATATATATATATATATATATATATATATATATATATATATATATATATATATATATATATGGATAAACAGTTTTTTAGCTAGGTCGCGAATAGACTGACGAACAGACATACTTACCAAGATGGCGGAACAAAATAAACCAATAATATATTAAAAATTGAAAATTTTTAAAATATAATTGAATATAGACCCTAAATTAAGAAAACCATTGACTATGCATATATGAGAAAGTAATATTTTTGCCAAAACACGATTTTTTTGGTTGCCTATATTATCTGGGGGCTCAATTTTGTAATACACAAAATACTCTATAAATGGCCCTAAATATGTATGCAAGAGTTTACATTTGATACAATTTAGACCTCTGCCCCGATAACCTAATCGCTTATTTGTTAGATACATAACGTCTTTGAGGGAATGAAAATAAATTACTCATCGATGCCACATCAAACACATCGCGCTTGGGAATACGCGAGCATGTAAACATGTCAAAGATAATTTATCGGCCCTGGGTTATTCATGACGTATCGGGAAAGGCTACGCGAAAGAGTGCTTTTCTTTAACTCATGTTTAATTCAAGGACCTGTTTGCTCTGTCTGGTGGGCTTTTAGGTCAGACATTGTGGGGGGTGAAGCAATGCGAGCATATTGGCAACATTATTTACCAATTTAGTAACTGTAGCCAAGATTCAAAAAAAAATAACGATGAATGTATGGCAAGCATTATACGTTTATACTTGTTAACTGAAAGATCGAATATAAGTTCTACAATTCGTCATGAAATTTTCTAATAGAACTTTTATCTTCTATAGCTAGAGCAGCACAGAAATAAGATATAATAGTAAAACGATAGGTTAAAAAAATAGTAAAGCATCATTTTGTATTGCGTGTATCTCTCTCCATTCTAACCTAATATATTACTTACTGGGGGTCCTGCAAGTATCTGGAATACTCTGGGAAGCGTATATGCAAGGTCAACTTTACTTTGTTTTAGAAATAAAAATCCTAAAGCTCTAATTTGTAAACTGACTTGTATAATTTAATGTATGGCAAAGAAAAAAAAAAGGTCCTTGATTACCTGTAATACCCGTCATCAGCGACTGGCTGATGACGCCTGGTAGCTGGTAAGGTACAATAAAATCATTTTTGCTTTCAAATATTTAAATATTTTTCTTCTGTTAGCAGCTTTGAGGGGGTATCCCCCCCACCCCCTAAATATGCCAGTCAATATTTTACATCGTCAGGAAAACCAGGTTATTGAAATAATAAATCAGAATACTAGATAAAACATCAGTCGTTTTGATTTTTTTAACAATATGTTATTGATAAAACTAGTGAAAAATATCTGATTGATTAATTAAGATTATACTGAAACATTCCCAAATCGACGTTTTGTTTGCTGAATAACTCTTTCAAAGAGTTAATTTGGTTTCTTATCGATGTAGCCGTTACTTGATGGAAATTCATTATACACTAGTATACAAAATAAACACGTTTAGTTTATTAATTTCCACTTATTTATTTCTGCTTGATAGCTGTTTCGACACAGTGTGTCTTTGTCAAAAGCTAACTTAAAACTGACACTAAAATCTGTACCAAATATAAAAAAATATATATATATAAAAATCTTAATGATGTCAAAAAAACAATATCGGTGTTTACCCACCTTGTCTATTCTTTAGGTATAAAGATTTAACACAGGGGAACCATTTAAGTCCAACTGGTCATTCAATAAAATATTTCGGGTTTTCCTCTTGTTAATTTCTAAACGTTCCAAATGGTTCAATTTGTAGCTTTTATTAGCCCTATGCAAAATTTTATATTCGTTTTTAAATTTATGATTTGCTTCTATCAAATGTTTAGCGTAATTGGAGTCTGTTTTTTCTTTATTATATGAGGATTTGTGTTCTTTTATACGTTTATTGAAAGATCTACCCGTTTGGCCAATGTAAACTTTATCACAGGAACCACATTCTAATTCGTATACCCCTGATTTTTTAGATTTATCAGACTTGGATTTATTATTTTTAATATATTTCCCTAATGTATTATTTGTACGGAAGGCAACTTTATAATCTGCTCTCATGAGATGTTTACTGATTTTAGAGCTAATTTTGCCTGTATATGTTATTGTATTAAATTTGGCTATATCTTATAAATTATTATTTGGATAGATTAAATTGATTGCTTTCTTATATTGTTTTTTATTTACTATTTTGTTGACTATATTAGGACTATAGCCATTGTTAATAGCAATCTGCTATATAATATTCAATTCTTTATTATAGTTATCTGACATAGGGCTAATAAAAGCTACAAATTGAACCATTTGGAAAGTTTAGAAATTAACAAGAGGAAAACCCGAAATATTTTATTTAACGACCAGTTGGACTTAAATGGTTCCCCTCTGTTAAATCTTTATACCTAAAGAATAGACGAGGTGGGCAAATACCGATATTATTTTATTGACATTATTAAGATTTTTATATATATATTTTTTTTATATTTGGTACAGATTTTAGTTTCAGTTTTAAGTTAGCTTATGACAAAGACACAGTGTGTCGAAACAGCTGTCAAGTAGAAATATATAAGCGGAAATTAATAAACTAAACGTGTTTATTTTGTATACTAGTTAATTGATGCTTAAGAAAAAACAGGTAAAAAGTTAAGTGAAATTTTAAAAATATACAGGGTGTCCGGGAAAATGTGGGAGATCTCTCGGACTCAGATAGAAAATTAAAAAATAAGATGACAAGTTCCAATAAATTTTTTTCCTAGCGGCCCTCCCTAGGGAGATACGGCCCCCTAAAGAACCCCACTGGAAATCGGTTTTTCTAGAATAACTTTTAAACGACTCAATATAATTTAACGAAAATTTAATATGATAGACAGTAGTAAGGACCTCTCAAAATACTCCCTTAAAACATAATTAGCTTGTTTAGTTTACCAGGGACGGACTAGATTGTACATTTTAACGCTCAAATTTTTAACACCCTGTATGATAAGGAGTTAAAAAAAATAAATTTGGATACCTTGAACATTAAGCTAAAGAAAAGGTACTCTTGTTCATTGTCGATAAAATGAACCGTTTTCGAGAAAAAAAATAATAAAAGTATTAATGTTTTATTATTGTTTATTTATCAGTATTAAAGAATGCACTTTTTTACAAACGTTACTATGGTACGAAATAAATAATCTCGCATTGACGTGTGCATTTGAAATCTTCTTGACACGTTGATCTTTTTGTACCTACTTCGATATTAATTTATTAAATTTTGAATACCTTGGTAAATTTAATTCGATAATGGGATACACATTTAGTGAGTATGCAGATATGCATCTTATGTACGGACTTGCATCTTGCAATGCTTATGAAGCAAGAAGGTTGTATGGAGAAAGATATCCTAATCGCAATATTCCAAATGAGAAAACATTTCAGCGAATTGACCAACGTCTAAGAGAAACTGGTGGGCAATTCTCAATTAATAAGGTAACATTATTGACGTTCATTAATTATTTTTAGGAAGTTTTGGGAAAAGGAGTACTGATGCTGGTGTGAGGAGAACAGTACGTACGGTGCAATTGGAGGAAGATATTTTGGATACTGTAGCTGATACTCCCTCAATAAGCACTCGAATATTAGCCGCGCAGCTTCATGTGTCAAAAAGTACAGTTGCTGAAGTACTTAAAGAACAGTTGTTATACCCTTATCATCTGCAAAAAGTGCATCAACTACTTCCTGAAGATTTTCCTCGAAGAATCCAGTTCGCAAACTGGTTGTTAGATCAACAACGAACAAACCCAAACTTCATTAGCATTATTCTTTTTACCGATGAAGCAGGATTTACCAAAGATGGTATTGTAAATTTACATAACTCGCATGTATGGGCTGATGAAAACCCTCATGCCACTGTCGTTCATCATCATCAACATCAGTTTCAATCCATTAATGTTTGGGCAGGAATAATCGGCAATTTTTTCATTGGACCATGCGTATTACCGGCACGATTGAATGGTGAACTTTATTTAGAGTTCCTTCAGAACGCTTTTCTAGATTCAATAGAGCATTTGCCACTTGAAACCCGCCAAAGGATGCATTTTATGCATGATGGAGCCCCACCCCATTTTAGCGTTGCTGTACGGGACCACCTAAATAACGTCTATGGAAACCGTTGGATAGGCAGAGGAGGTCCCATTGCCTGGCCTCCACGGTCTCCCGACCTAACGCCAATGGATTTCTACCTGTGGGGTCATCTCAAAACCTTGGTGTATTCCTCTCCGGTTGCTACTAGGGAGGAACTTTTACAGAGAATCACGTTTCATTGCGATATGATAAGGAACAATGCTGGGTTGTTGTGGCGAGTACAGCAGTCCTCTATTCGTCGTGCCCGCGAGTGCATCACAAATCACGGAGCACATGTTGAACCCACTTATGAAGTTTTTAATTGACTTTTTTCTATTTAGCGTATTAGGTTGTTCAGGATCAAAACATATTTAATACTCCCAAAGTTGTATTCTTTTATTATTTTTTTTTCTCGAAAACGGTTCATTTTATCGACAATGAACAAGAGCACCTTTTCTTTAGCTTAATGTTCAAGGTATCCAAATTTATTTTTTTTAACTCCTTATCATACAGGGTGTTAAAAATTTGAGCGTTAAAATGTACAATCTAGTCCGTCCCTGGTAAACTAAACAAGCTAATTATGTTTTAAGGGAAGCATTTTGAGAGGTCCTTACTACTGTTTATCATATTAAATTTTCGTTAAATTATATTGAGTCGTTTAAAAGTTATTCTAGAAAAACCGATTTCCAGTGGGGTCCTTTAGGGGGCCGTATCTCCGTAGGGAGGGCCGCTAGGAAAAAAATGTATGGGAACTTGTCATCTTATTTTTTAATGTTCTATCTGAGTCCGAGAGATCTCCCACATTTTCCCGGACACCCTGTATGTAATCTTTTTACTAATCAGTTTTAGGAAGTTTTTTGCCGTAATCGTGGTGGTAAAGGGCCTCCAAAAAGAACAAGGAAGAGGAGGAAATTCTGAATGAGATTGCTGAACATCTCTCTACTAGCACTAGAAAGATGTCGAACCAGGTTCATGTGACAAAGTTGGTTGTTCATGAGACCCTTCGAGAACAACTGCCGCATCCTTATCACACCTAAAAGATACATGTCACCTCTGATTATGCTGCAAAAGTGAATTACGCAAAATAGTTTTTGTAACGAATTCAAATTTATACTAGTACCTTGTTCACGGAGGAAGCCGATTTCACCAGGGACGTAATAATAAATTGCGAAAAAGGAAATTATTGTAATCGTGAAAAAATCACTCTCCCAGGTTTTTACAGATCTTCATGTTTTAGGGTCACTAAATGCTAAAAAACTACTTATCTGATTTCAAATTTTGGTTAAAAATCAAGGGTCATAAGGGGATGAAATGGTTAGTTTTTGCAAAAGTTCAAATTGGCAGAACAACGGCCTAGTAAAAAGTTAAAAAAAAATACTAAAAAACTGATTATCCAATTTACTTCAAATTTTGCAAAAATATTAAGTAGAAATCATCTGGTAAAATTTTGGTATGAATTCAATATGCCGAAACAAAATAGTGGTTTGGTGAAATGTAAAAAAATTTACTAAAACCCTACTTAATCAATTTAACAAGAAATGAGGGCGAAACAAAATGGCGGCTTAAAAAAAATATTTTTTTAACATTTCGCTATGTCGCCATTTTATTTTGCCATAATGGATTTTCTCCATCCCCTTATGACCATTGATTTTTAATCAAAATTTAATGTCAATCGGATAAGTAGTATTTATGCCGCGTACTAACAAACCGACAGATCGGCGGAATTGAGAAAACATTTTTTTTGGACATCTAGGATATAAAGATCTGTAAAAAAAGTAATAAAAATAATAATAATATATATTTCCAAAAATTTTACAGAATTTTCTTAAATTTAGACCTAGCTCACCGCCTCAATGAAAATATATAGGTTACCCAGTGTATAGGTCTGGGTATTATCAAAATATTTGCAGAAAAGTTCCCATTTAAACTGAAAATTTCTTAGCTAGTTATCGCAGTTAAAAGTTCTGGCATGCTACGAAGCAACAGGAAGCTGGCCTAAAACACTGGTGGAAAGCCGTTCAGAAAGTTGATGGTCATGATATTGGACAAAGTTATTCGTTTTCAGACGATACAAAAATTAAAGAAAGGCATATATTTTGGTACGGGTTTTCGTTGTATATAACTTTCAATACTTTTCTATTTGTTATGGCTTGAGGCGTTGGGGTTAAATTAGCAATATTTGGGAATCTTTAAAACAGCCCTAGGGTTTGTTTAAATTACTTATTTCGATTAACAAGCTAGAAAACAGACATTTATGAGTAGAAATGAGAAAAGGCCAAATTCTTTATGATTTGGCCTGGATAGCACTGTCCTTATCAGGTATTATACAGAGAGTTCGAAAAGTTTTAGTATGGTCGAATACTAGCAAAGATAAAAATATTAAAATTTTGAAGGTGCATGTGTACCAGCAAATCGGTTTTTTGACTGTTTTTCACCTCGTCTGGGGGTAGCGAGGGGAACTTGAACTTTTGAATTTTAAATGCAATCCTACACTGAATTTTACTTCTCTTCTTCAAATGGTAAGGTATTAAAATGAATTCCAGTCATAAAGTAAAAACTGTTATTTTTAATGTATTTTATAAGTATTTTAATGTTGAAAATGACCACCATTAACTTCTCGGCAATAATAAAGTCTACTTTCAAATAACTTTCTAAAATTTTAGAGCATTTCAGGCGTCACACTAAAGCGAACATCAGTAATTTTTTGATATGGTTCTTGTAAATTATCCTTAGTAGTCCCAAAGAAATATAATAAAAGTGCGAGGGTGCTATATCTATCTGAAAAATTGAACCTATTCCATGTATAATAGGAACTCTTTTCACAGGTGCAAGTATAAGGGTCCGGTAAGAATGTCATTAATAAAAAATATAGCAACTACTTGTATACATACGTTAAGTATGTATGAGTGTAAATTTTCATCACTCCCAATAACAAACATTATGTCTATTGACCGTGCCATTCAGGAAAAAATTAGCGCAGAGTTGGAAGAAAATAAAATATATTTTTTTGTCTTATTTCCTTTACTCGGAACTTCCCTTGTTATGAATATATTTTTCTTCTTAGGAATAGTGAAGTGTGACCCAATTTAGTTCCGCACATGGTCATTTAAAACTTTTAAAGCCGATAGAATAAGAAAACTTTTTACATGGAATTTTTGACAGACGGACAGAAAAACCGACGGAATTGAGAAAATATGTTTTTGGGCATCTAGAAATGCTAAAACTTGAACACAATTACTGACATTTTGTATGGTCGCCATTTTGTTCTGCCATATTGAGTTCGTACGACAGTTTTACCAGTTCATTTTTATATCACCTTAATTCTTGCATACATTTGAAATCAATCTAGTAAGTAGTTTTTTCATGCTGATTATTTAAATATTTTATTAAGCCGCTATTTTGTTTCATCTTTTTGAATTTGTACTAGTTTATTGAACTATGCAGACAAACCAACAGACCGACAGGGTTGAGAAAAACGTTTTTCATCATCTAGAAGCCCTAAAACGTGAAGGTCTATACTAAAAACCTGACAGGGTGATATTTTCACGATTAAAAATACTTGATAAAAACGTTAAATTTTTACACTAGCTACGAAAATGTAATTGCATTTCGCGCTCTTCTGAAGATGCACTTATTTGTTTGTCAAAAATAATCAGTCTTTAAAATACGACAACGAAATTTCCAGGCGCTTTGTATAGATAATAGCAATTTCCGCACCTCTCAATTTTTTTAAACATATTACAAGGAAACTTTTTCGTGTTACTTAAAGCCCTAATTCTGCGTTTTTTATTGAGTTTTCATTACGCTACACAAATTTGAGAGTAACAATTAACTCCAAAAAACCGACCCTAAATATCATCTAAAATGATAATTTTGCTGTGCTGATGGCCCAATTATTATATTGTCCTTTTGATCCCATGTCTTTAAAACTATTTTTACTTTTCTTTGTAGTCCGAATATGCTACATAATTGTAATTAATTCTGAATGCCTATTCTAGTTTTTATAGAAGTAATTTCTGATATGAGAGGGGTTAATGTGAATAATTTGAGAACATTATTATTTTCTACCTCTTTGAATATAGGGCAAAATATATTACAGCAGGGGTGCTCAAACGGTCGATCGCGAGTGCTTTTTGAGTAGATCTCGAGAAGAATTTTTTTTTAATAAGTAGGACTTAACTAAATTACAAAAATTTATTACGTAATAAAATAACACTCTGCTAGCGGCAAAAGGCGGCTTTATCAAAGGAACGCGCGGTAGTTGTCAAAGAAAAGCCGCGTTTTTTATTCTTGCCACTTTTCTAGAAATCTCGGGCGGCGCGTTTGACGGGAACATTCGAGACTTTCGTTCACGCCGATATAAATGTTGCGCCTGCAGGAATTGGAGTCATTCTGAATTGCAACTTGAAGGCAATACTACGTCGATACAAAGTTTATTATTAAATAGTACAAAATGAGTGCAGTGAAGGATAAGTGCATTTGTCTTATTTGTCGTGCGTCAGTTGCAATACCTAAGCGTGGTAACTTAGAGAGGCATCATAAAACGAGTCATAAAAACTATGAAAAGGATTTTCCGCCACAGAGTGAATTAAGAAAACGAAAAGTACGTGATTTGATATCTTGTTTGAAAAAAGAACAAACCATGTTCACAAGACCAGCCAAACAATCAAAAGCTGCTACGATCGCGTCATTTAAAATATCTCATATATTGGCGAAACACAAGAAACCATTCGAAGATGGATCGGTTGTGAAGGAAGCATTTATTGAGGCAGGTGAGACTTTATTTGGAGATTTTAAAAATAAAACAGAAATCATGTCTGCTATTAGAAAACTTCAGTTATCTCGTCCGACTGTCACAAGGCGTATTGAAGTCATGAGTCAGGACATGTCAGATAAACTAAAAAATGATATCATGGAACGTACATACTTTTCTTTATAGTTCGACAAATCCACCGATATGACAGACACTGCCCAGCTGTGTATTTTTATTCGGATGGTATTCAATGACATGTTGGCTAAGGAAACATTTTTGACAATCATTCCTCTGAAGGGGAAGACCCGTGGCGAAGATATATATGACGTTTTCTTCAATTTTGTAAAAAACTACAATCTACCAATATATAAATTAGTGTGCATTACAACCGATGGAGCACCAGCCATGACTGGAAACAAAAACGATTTCCCTTAATTTTTTTCAATCCATTGCATTATAGATCAAAAAGTTTTGTGTTCAAAAATTTTAAACACGGAGGAAATTATGGGCATTGCAACAAAAATTGTGAATTCCGTCCGTGCACGTAGCTTGCAACGGCGACTCTTTAAGTTGCAGTTGGAAGATAGGGAGTCAGCTGAACACACTGATTTAGTTCTTCACATGGACGTCAGGTGGTTGAGTCGCGGAAAATTCCTAGAAAGGTTTCAAGAATTATTGCCCGAAATAACAGCTTTTCTAGACGAAAGAGGTGATGACACTCAGATGTTGAAAAACGAAAACTGGCTGACTGATTTGGCATTTTTGACTGACATCACAATACACTTAAACACCATTAACTTGGAGCTTCAAGGTAAAGGAAAAACTGTTATTGAGATGATTGGCGCAGTAAAAGCATTCAAAAGTAAATTGCAACTTATGATAGATCAACTGAAAAGAAAGGATCTGAAACATTTTCCGTCTTTGAAAGCAAGATTCCTCAGTTGAATTATGATACGTATGAGGCTGAATTATCAAATATTTTGGGACAATTCGAAATGCGTTTTTATGATTGTAGTAAATTGGCAAATGTACCATCATTTATGAGTTATCCTTTTTCATGTAAAAACATTGAGGAATTAGTTACTGAAATAGCAAGTCAGTTTAATATGAACTCATATTCTGTTGAAAATGAGTTGGTGCAGATTATATCAGATATACATCTCAAAGCTACAGCATCTGATACAAATTTCTGGTGTTTTATATCTGAAGATAAATATCCGAATGTAAGGCAAATCGCCCTTCAACTGACAGCAATGTTTGGGTCAACTTACTTGTGCGAGTCTGCATTTTCTGAAATGAAGATAATTAAGTCAAAATATCGCAATCGACTAACTGTCGATCATATGTCATCATGCTTGCGATTAGCACTCAGTGGTTACGTACCATTTTATGAAAAGTATGCTGAGGACATGCAGTGCTACGCTTCAACATCCAAAGTCACTCCTTAGTTAAGTTTAACACCATACGTAACTCTTTTGTTTTGTAACAACCAATAAACTCGCAATTTTGAATAACTATGAGTTTTTTCATTGATATTGTAGAGAAGAGCCTAACTAAACCTAACCCAAACCTTGACTAAAATAATGTATATTGTGCGGAAAGCTAATATCTATTTATGCTACGGTACACCCTACCTAGGTAGGTAGCGTGTATGTACGACAACCCTGCATCACACATACTTGCAGATCGCCAGCAGTTCAAGTTTGAGCACCCCCCCGCATTACAGTGATCTTAAAAGAAAACGCTCCTTAAGAACTGATACAAAATTCTAGGAGTACTCCTAACTAAACGACCTGATTACTGAGGAATCAATATTTTAATAAAATAAACATAAAAATGTGTATTATTACTATGTAATCAACTTAAATAGCTCAATAGAACACTCTCCGAGATTTTTCAGTTCTCTACGTTTCAGGGTTCCTAAATACTGAAAAACATGTTTTCTCAATTCCGCCAGTCTGTCCACCTATCTGTCAAAATGGAGGCCTAGTGAAATGTTAAAAGAATTAATACATTGTTACTAAAAAACTATTTGTCCAATTCATCTCTAGTATTGCACAAAAATCAAATATTATGTAGGAATCAATTGGTAGAATTTTGGTACGAATCCAAAGTGGCGGAATAACATGGCGGCTTAATAAAATCTTTAAAAAATCAGCTTGAAAAAATAATTATTAGATTTGTGCAAGCCTAGTGTGATATAGAGATAAACTGGTAAAACTGTGGTACGAATTTGAGATGATAGAACAAAATGGCGGCCAAATAAAATTTTTAAAAAATCAACGTAAAACAATCTTATTCAATTGACTTTAAATTTTGTACAAAAATTAAATGTGATGTTGGGATCAACTGGTACGAATTCAAGATGACGTAACAAAACGGAGGTGTGTCAATGTAAAAACTACTTATTGAATTTATTTTAAATTATACTAAAATATCAAGTGTGGTATAGCTAGAAACTGATAAGATATTGATAGGAATCCAAAATATTCCTAATATAATAGAAACGATTCTTTTTAACGAAGCTGATTCTTGAAATTTAACTTAATGACTCCAATTACAAATTCCTAAGACCCTTAACTGAAATCCTCACAGCCAAATGTCCACACTAGTAAGCCTCCCAGACTGCGTGAGTAACTTCCAATACGATCCGTTCAAATGATTTCCAATTAACCACGGTGAAAGAGAGGAAGATCGGAGTCGTAAAATAAAATTTTAACGGCGGCCGCGTCCAAGTTTAGAAATTTTCATTTTCAATTTAAGTTTATAATGGAAAGTTTTCGAGCCGGATCGCGTGATAATGCCTCGCTGTCAGTTTGTTGTAAATCATTACCGATGCTCAGCTCGAAATTTATTTACTAGTCAATAGAGAATAGTTTTTTTCTTGTCAGACGAGATCCAGTTAAAATTTCTCGTTAGTGGTTCAATTTTGTAATCGTAAAAAAAATCATGTTGGGACCTAAAGGTTACACCTTTTCTTCTTGAAATAAGAATAAACTGAAAGTCTCAGCGGTTATATAGGTTTTGCTATATTTACAGAGGCAAATTCTTTATTTACTTAAACTTTGAAAAATAACTTGCAGCATTTGAGAAATAAGGGGCTTACAATGCGACAAAAGAATCATACAACTGATATTTCTTAAAGTAAAACCTTGACATACGATTTCCTCTAGAATATCATAGACTACACTAGTATGTACTAATAGATGCTTGGTCAACCTTATGTAAAATGATATCTGATATTTTAACATAACATAAATAAACTTCGCAGCAAAATTATATAACGTCGAATTCTTCACAATACAATCTTCTGTGGTAAATGAACATAATTTTTTTTTATCGAATTTTGCTGATCAGTCATACAGCCAATGGCAAGGCAAAATAATGCAATTATAAATTTTATACATACACATTTTCCACATACATACATGAAGACCTTGGGACCAGAAAGGGACATGCCACCAAACAAAGTTTTGGAGAAAACGTCATTTTTAACTCATTTTCAAATCGTGAAATCCAAGCTTTAAAGTTTTACCGGAAATAGGGTCAACAAATGTTTGGGAATATGTAACTAAAAACACAACAGAAGTGACGCAAATGTTTATTTAACGGTTTTTGAGTTTTTGAACATTTTTTGAAAAATTTGAGGCTTAACCCCTTTTATATAAAAAATATTATATTCTAAATAAAGGATGATAAAATGCATTTCAGTTGTCATTATTTTCAATGTCCGAGAAATCATCCAGATGTTCAATATCATCCACTTGTTCATTATTAGTATCTGGTAGAATTTGTTGGCAAACACCAATCTCTTCATAAAATTTTAGAAAAGCTGGCGGAATATACTGTAAAAGCCGGGAAATATTTTCGATTTTTTTTCAGTTTAGTGCAATAGGTTCACTATATTCTGATTTCAAATCTCTGGAAAGTAAAACTGACTTCCTTACACCTTTCTTTCCAATATTAACTTCATTAAAGTCTTCATTTATAAGATTTTTGATGTACATTATGTTAGGTTGTTCAGATGAAAACTTGAGGCTTGATATTCTGGAAAAGTTAACTTTTTCTCTGTTATCTGTATAGTTTTTTTTAGTAATTTCGCTTTGTAGCTCTTTGAAAGAAAAAGAATCTGATTGTTTTAATACAATCACCTCAAAGCAGTTTTGTCTTTTACATTTTCTCACTGTTTCATACCAGTCGTCTGGTTCATTCGATGACGTTTATATTTTTCAATGGCTGCGAAATCACGGTCACATGGTAATCTTGTATGTCCTACTACTAAGTATTTGTGTTCAATAGAAGTGAACATATACAGTAAGTTGTTGCCATAAACAAATTAGAGACCAATTTTTGTTTTGGCCACTGCAGTTATCTGTATACACAATAAGTTTACCAGCAGTGGGTTTAGTAGTTTTAAAATGTTTATATAAAATGCTGGTCTATTTCATCACTACCTCGCTTACCTATATTTTCTGGCCACATGTACATGTAGGCCTTGCCACTAACACAGTCATGAATGCCAAGGTTGTAGACCCATGCCTTTCTTAAATAGAAGGCTGCTCCCACTGTTAAATTTGGACTGGCATAGCCTCTTGCGGATCAAAGCTAGCTGATAACCATTGTATTTCCTGTAGCCTTTGCATCTCTTGTATTCTGTTTCATTAGATCCTGCATGGCTTGGGCACGTCTCTGGTGTAATGCCAAATCAATTTGCAGTTTCTTTGCAACTTCTGTGTTAGCTTCATTACTAATTTTTATATTCATTGAATCGCACACTTTACAGGTGTCGCTCTCAGGTAATTTAAAACCTATATTATACTGTGCAGAATATTCGCCTGTATTTATCTTGGGTTACTGCCACAAAATTGTTTTGGCGGCACCAATCCAGATAAAAATCATGATACAAACTGGAAATAGAGAGATCTGAATCACGGTAGACTTTTGTTGGGTTTTTCTGCCTGCTATAATGACTTGTGTATTTGGGGATTAAATCAATATGCTTTCTGACATTTTCATAGTGTTCTTCGGGTACCTTCTTCTTATTGTTGTCATGCCTTCCTCTTTGGTCTGACTTTGGAGTAGAACTACCTAAAAACACAGAGAAGTTAACTCTAAGTCTGTCTCATCAGTAAAATATCACATGTTTCGCCGGTTAAGGCCACCTGAGATCTAGACCAATATATTTAAATCACTGTTATTACAAAAAAAATAAATAAAAAAGCTATCTGCATTACTTTGTTCAACCAGCCTTTCAATCCATTTTTTTGAAATGGCGTGTATAGCAAGAAACTCCTTCTTACAAATTTCAACTTCATGCCCGTTTACTTTAATCCTATATTGAACCGATATTTTTCTGGATGAAGCAATTCTTTTGGTTTTCTTTAGGTAACTTCGCTTTTTTGAATTCACCTTCATACTCGAGAACAAGTAAATATTTTGTTTATCATAACTACCCAGGTTCCAAAAGGCATTAAATATGTCATTTTCCTTGCCTTCCAAAAGCTGTCTACATTATTTTGTGCAACCGCAAGGTGCACCCAATTTTTTCGGCTCTATTTCCTTCCCTTTTGTATTTACATAACTGTGACCAAGATTTCTTTTAGTCTTGCGCTTAATTTTTTTATGTCGTTGGATATTTTTGTGTCTCCATCTAGATGGCGTTTTCTTTTCTGGAGTGGGCAAGGTACCTCGAGAAGTCTGGGGAGTATTAGGATGCTTATTTTCCTAAAGTAAGATATGTTTTATTAAAAGGGGATAAGCCACAAAAAATCCATAGAATGATTCTAATATTTTGGGTTTAAGAAATATAAAATAAGGGGACAAGCCACACATTTTACAAACTTAACGTTTCCGACTCTATATCGCCCGAATCACTGCTACTTCCGGACACTGTATAGTCTTTATCATCTTCACTTTAATTTAAAAACGGATCTTGGTCATTATTTTCAGAATCAAACTCGGAAAAATCTATTTTTCACTTATACGCACGAGAACGTTCCGCCGCCATGTTGGTTTCTACTGTGGCTTGTCCTGTTCTGATGCAATTTTAAAATAATCGCGACATAACGGGACTTCCTACAGTGGCGCCATCTAAGAGTTAATAGCTGAAGTTTTCTTTTTGGGATATTATATTGGTCTTACAGTTTTCGTTTTTAACTTTAACTCATGTTTAATGAAAATGTGGCTTATCCCCTTCTGGTCCCAAGGTCTTCATGTAGAGGACCTTTTCGATACTTCACACCACAGGGGTCTGTCAAGGTGACTTTAGTAATTAGACACAAATAGGAAATAAACCTCAAAAAACATGCAACTAATGTTGGAAGATGGATCTTATTTTATTTTCGAATTTATGCAGTATTTTGTGCTTCAAGAGCAGAGTGTGCATCAGTTTTAAAATAAAAGGGTTGTGCTTCCCCCAGCCAGGGGGTTGAAGTTACGGGGAGATAAAAGCAGTCGCTCCCCTTTGAATCAAAAGTCGACGAGTTCGAGATTTCTTCGATTATTTTCACAAAAAAGTAAGAAACAGAGTATAATTTGTGTCCGGATCTTTAAGCCTCTAACAAATTTTAATAGCCTGTCATTTGGTAGTGGCTGAAAACAATAAGACGAAATTATAGAGATGCAAAGAACTTGATGAGACCTTTAAAAATAGTTAATGCTACGGGAATGAAAAAGCCCAGCGTTTTTCCAGATTTTTATTTTATGTAAGGAAAATCAGGGTCTTAAGTTTTCGTTGGCCCACCCTGTATAAAACTTTCTCTAGACTAGCAAATCTCTAGGAATGATACAGTATTTCGTTTTGCAGCTGCTGATAAATCGATTTTATGAAAAATATGGATGGCATTTCAAGACATTGACGAAGCATTTTTTGACCTATTCCAAACTTTTAGACAACCTTACTGAATATGTCAAGTATTTCTTACTCACTTAGCATTTTATCAACTTCACATGTCATGCATTTAGTCAAACCGAGTTTTTGATTTACCCTGAAGAAAAAACTAAAAATTTAATAATATTTTGTAACGTTCCGTTTTTTGATTTTTCATGCACCAATCAGAAAACATGCTACAAATTAAAATTCGTGTATTTACAGAATAGCTCATCTCTATTAGAGAGGATTTTATTGATTCATAGATGGCGCTCCGAGTTTTCCTTTAAAATTCCAATTGTGTCTAAATCATAAGTGAATACTACAGAGCGTAAATTTCATAAGTCTCTTTAATTTTGGGTGTAGCTAGTAATGTTCTTTAATATAAGTTTTGGTATAAATATAAATTACATGACTTTGGGTTGTTGTTCTTGATTATGTATAAATCTCATTTAAGTGGAATATTGGGGAATTTCGTTTTTATAGTTTCAAAGTAAAAATACAGTCGGTAATACAGAATTCTGGATGTCATTCCTGAACGGTTGAAAATTCAGCAGATAAGACAGCTGACTGCAGCGTTGCCAACTCGGTAGATTTTCCACTAGATCTAGTGATTTTAATAGTCATTTAGTGGACTGATGTCATCAAAATCCACTATGGTGGAAATTCTAGTGGGAATGACATTTTTTAGCGGAATTTTTAGTAAAATTTATAAATTTTGTGAGTGGTGGTAAATTGTCAAATTTTATAATGCATTTAGTATGAAAATTTTAAGGATGCAATCAATTGCAAAGAATCGCTTCCTGTGCATTGGAACTTTTGGTATTACCTCAGTAAAATACTAAGGTCAAAAGATTGTTTAGCCAACTTAACCTAATTAAAATTAAAATTAGGAATACATTGTGATACTTTAGTTTCTTTGATTTACATAAGGTGTGGCCTTAAAAGCATACAACCGTGCTTTGATAGCTATACAATACCAAATGATATTATTCAAAAAATAAAAACAAATGAGACCATCGACCATGTGATATGGTTCCTGAGTATAATCTTTATAAAGATGTAGATTTATTAGGCATATTTATTGAAGTTGCTTCTGCAGTTCTGTTTTAGAAGTTTAGGTAATTTAATGCGTTATGTAAATCATTTTTGTTGTTATATCTAAGAATCATTAGTTCCTTGCTTTGCTTGGAAAATTTTCTTATGTTTTTTGTTTTCATATTTTTTACAGTTACTTATGTATGTATATAAAAAGACTGTTTTACTTGGCTATAACAAGCATTTAGGTTAAGTACTTTATTGAATTTGTTTTGGTTTTCATAATATTAATTTATTTTTAGTGCAATACCTTCTTAATTTCGTTTTCTTTATCCTGCCGGCAGTTTAGAAAATGTTTTGCAAGTCCACGCTATACCATACAGATGGCGTCGACAATTTAAAATGAAAAAATAGATGATAATACAGTTTCCTAATAGTAAAATATTCTTAGGGGAATTTAGTGATATTTTAGATTTCTGTTTAGTGGATTTCTAGTGGGATTTGACAGTGTTTCTGGTGGAATGCCATGTAACAAAGTTGGCAACGCTGGCTGACTGAATGGTTAGGTTTCTTCCAATATACCTTTGTCACTGGGTAGACCTTTTATAGCCCATCATTCTATTTTTATGGAAATCTTTAATCATCCTTTGATGAAAATAAATGGAAGGAAGTGAAATAACATCGTTCGGGTGAGTTTTTAGTAAAATTCCCATTTTCACTAGTATTTTTCTATTTTTGACAAATTCATGTTTCGTAACATCATCTTCATTTGTATTTGATTCTAAAGTCCTTTTTTTGGTCTCCTTTTTTAGGAAACCCAGTTGTATTAATCTGCATTTTTATTACGCCAGTTTAATGTTTTATTAAAAACCAGTTTTGTTCATTTTAAACTGCTTATGAACTAAATTATTAGACGTGGTGTTAGAAACATTTTGTTAGTTACTAGCCGCTTGTGGGCTAATTTTAATCTTGCTAGCCACTTGTTGAGCAAGGGCATTGTTTAGTCAAGAAACCCAAGTTTGGAGAACTACATGGAGTATCGGAAATTAATAATCAAACATTTTACCGCAGGAGGATATTACTAAATACGTTTTTAAAAACCTAAACGCACAATTGGCGTAATTTTTAGATATATTTTATTTAATAGAGCAGCACAACCCATAGTGTAAATAATTGTACAATTATAAAAGGGTATTTTACAATTATCTAACTTTTGATTAAAGTTTACAGGTAAATCTCAATGCAATGGTATTATATTAAACATCTTTAACATCTGATTTTAAAGTTTTATTAAATATTTCAGACTATATCATATTTAAGGTTATTCATGGGACCTTAGTTGTCAGTTGAATCCAGTAAGTTTTTTTAATAGACCATTTTAGTGATTTGGATTAACTGACAAGTAACTGCAAATAAGACATAAAGGAAAAAAGGTAAGAAAAGAACCACCCCTATAAGTAGCCACGACAAAGAGCAGCTGAGGCACACATCTTTTTTAGGTCTAATTTTAACATCAACAATAAAAGATGTCATAATTTCATTAACCAGCAATGTAGTCCTGCACCACTGAAAAACTTCCTGCAGTGTTTCTAATGCAACTGCATCGATAATCACAAATTAACATAAATTTCTCCGATAAGTAGTATATTTAACAAAGCTACTTGCGGAAACAACGTAATTAGCTTACATCTGACCGCTGTGTTCAGTTAAGAAATCATGGCTCTTAAGATTAAACCGTGACAGAATAGAATCACACAAAGTTTAGCCTTTGATTACACGAGGAATCTTCAGAGATGTTTACTTCACGGGATGGGAAAACTGAAGAGTTCGGTGAGATCTGGGCCAGCTATGTACAGTCAATGTGTTCACCAAACCGTGGCCTGGTGTAACGATCAGTTTTCAAGTATGATGTAAATCCAAAAGATTTCTTAGTCAGTTTCGATGTAGGATCGCTATATATGAATGTGCCTATACCTACATGATTCAATCTCCATAATATCAGACTTATTTCACCATAATAATATTAATAACTCAACTTTTAGATCTTATTGAAGGATTTTTTTTATGAACAAGTGGTAGCCAATATCTTCATGGAAACTTTTTGAGGAGAAAGCCTTAGAGTCGTCTCCATTAAAGACAGAACGTGATTTAGACAACACTTTTGTAATATGGCCGTATTGTCCAGAAAACCTCCCCGTGTTTTTTGATCATCTGAATCGACATCATCCTAATATCAAATTTACAATAGAAATTAAATCAGAAGGCACGATTCCCTTTCTAGAAGGAAGGAAGGAAGATCCCTTAGGACACTGTATATAGAAAACCAACACATACAACTGATACCTAAATCTAAATTCCCGTCATCATCCGGCACAAAAGCAATCATTTATTAATTCTTTGGTTTACAGGGCCCTCGCGATTTGTAACCAAAATTCTTTAAAATAGGAAACAGAAAAACTGACTCAACACACAAACAAAATTGCAAGGTTACTTCGCTGATCCAGAATACGTGCAGTCTCCAACACGTATAAGAAAATCGGACAATGTTTGTTGCGGTCGCCAAAGGGCAATACTCCTTTTCAAACAAAAGGAAAATTCCCTGTTCCTGTAGCGAGGTATATATTGGAGAAATAGGACGACATATCGACTAGGTTTACGGAATATGAACGCTGTATTAGAAAGAAACAAATTTTACAATCTTCTGTGTCTCAACACCAACATTTCTCTGGACATGTCATAAACGTAAAAGTTCTTGCATCTGTCTCGGGATTCTATAAAAAGGAATATTAGAGAATCTATTGAAATTTATCTTAACAATTTTAATAGAGATACGGGCTTCAGTCTACATCATACGTGGAAACCGATCGTTACACCGAGTCACGCTTCGGTAATTACAGGCCGACTATAAATAGCCGGCCTAAGTCTCTCCGACCTCATTTAATGTTCCGATCTCGTGAAGTAAAGATCGCTGAAGATGCCTAATGCAATCGAAGGCGAAACATCGGAAAGTGATTCCATTTCGATACAGTTTAAACTTCTTAAATTAATTAGCTAGCGATAGCCATGTTGTCTAGTTATTATCAATTTGAACATAATTTTATTGGTTACTCCAAGCAACAGTTAATTTATGCAATATTAACCCGGATTGAGTTCCTCGTGTCGCTTTTCTCTTTGAAGATACCCAACTATTAATTTATTAAACTGGAAACCCGTAACGATGCCATGATCCCCTTCGTGTCATAGATCGAAGGGTTTTCGCGGTATCATAATTAATGAGGACAACGTAAACACAAATTGGACGCTATCGTAAAACGAGGATAAACTCAAATTTTTATTCGAGTAAACTGCCTGAAAGTAGAGGGCAACAAAGTATCTTTATACTTGTTGCTAACTTATTGAGAAAAAAAAGGCCAAATTTGTTTTAGACTTAGTAAACACTTTTACTTTATTTAATAAATTCGAATCCTTTCCTTTCGTGTAATTTACCTAGTAAGATCAAATCGCTAAATTTTCTTTACCCGGACCTTCCCTCGTTATGAATCTTTTGAGGAGGGTTCATACAAAAGCAGACATGTCCAGTTATGACAAATTCGAGAAAAACAGCAAAAACTGTTTTGCAAAAAACTGATCAATTAAAAAAAAAACGATTTGACTAGATAGGTATAAAAGGATTCCAATAATATATTACAGAAAGATTATTACACAAAAACATTGTCTCTCGGAGATATTAAACAAAAAAAATGGATATGTATAGTTTTGAATTAACACAACGGATGTGTCTAGTTTTGTTTGAACGCAGGGTGGAGATGTCTGACTTTGCTTGGATAAAGTGAAACAAACTAATATGTTTTAATATATTTTATTTTAAATACTACAGAACGAAATACGAATAATATTTAAATATGCAATTGCTGGTCATCTTCAAGGCAGTCACAGGTTCCATCAAAATTTTCTTCCATTTCTTCTTGCTCTCTTAAATGGTCGGTAACTTCTTCCAAAATATGTTTAAAAAATTCCAACAAAGGTAGATTTTGCCACTGAATATCTGCGCTATTAAATTGTTTCTTCAAAAGTGTCATTTTTGTTTTTTCCTGTCGGAATTGGATTACCCATTGGTAATTCCTCTAAACGGTTATTTTCTTTGTTTCCCCTTTCTGAGAAACTTAAATAGTTTTGTTGTATAACAATATCAAATAGAAAATATTGTCATTTCTTATACTTTATTATGGTATTTTTAGTGGACACACATTTTTTTATAAAAATTCTCTTGAAAAACTCTTTGACATTATAAAGAGTCCAGTCCTTGCCCAACTGTCGAACTGTTCCAACTTGGGAATAAACACTATTATATTCATTAGGTTTATGGATTACGACGTGCTTTTTAAGTAGTTTTTCAGCACGACCAAAGACAGGATCTGCTGGAAAGTACGAGTGTTCTCTTACTGGAAAATGTTTTGTTATTTCTTCAACATTTTTTGGAGCTTCATTTTCTAACCAATAAGCCAAAAAATGCATAATGTAGGAGTTCTTGTTTTGGCACCCACAACCATCACAAAAAGCCTCAGCAATTTTATATCATTTAGATTTAGGGATCTAAGATGGGCTATAAGAGCTGAACTAACTTCTGTTGATCCGCGGCTAGCTTGGTTTTCAGACCAGGTATAGAAAAAAGGTTCTCTTGAATCAACGTTAACGCAACAAAGGGTATAAAAACTGATTTGTCTTAAATAAAAGGCATCCTGGATAGGAAGGAGTCTTGGTAATAGATACATACGCATACGCATACATCTGAAGCCGGCGAAGAAAATCCTATGTTGAACTCTCAATAAAAAAGTCTTTGGTGTTATACATATTAATAAGTTTGTTGATATTAAGGCCATACGACACATAAACACAACACGACTTCCCTCTATTGTAATGGCTTTCACTCGCAGGAATTTCTCGTAAAAACTCTACCAACTAAGCGATTTTTTTTAATGCTAAATACTGCTAAAAAAAGTTTTTGCTAACTGTGAGAGTCTTGGATTATTTTAGAAGGTTTCTGGTAAAAATGATCTCTGGCTTTCTTTATATCGGTGGCCTTTGTTAAACTACACGTGTAAGCCTTCGTGTTGTGGTTGCAAGATCGTACAAAACGCCTTAAATTTTGATCATTCGAATACCTAGAATAATATTTTGAATGAGCATAACACAACACACACAACTTTTAAACACACTCTTACCTTTGTCTTTTTTCCTATTCTCTTTTTAATTCTTTCTGAAGTTTCTTTCTGCTGCTTACGTTGATAGTACCAACTGTAGTTTCCATTATTATACTAGACAACAAACAACTTTACTAAGACACTCAACCCAACTGCTTCACTTGTCAGTGTTAACCGCAAACTAAACAAACATGTGAATAATTGCGACAATAGTGCACTCTAATAGGTACAACAGGAAATACAAATTCATTAAAATTGTGTGAGGATATATCTCGTTTTGATATGAAACTGTAAACTTAAACAACATTTGTAATGGGATTTGTCTTGTTTTGTTTAATTTCAGATTTCATTTGGATATGTCATGTTTTGATGGAACCAGGTAGGTTTAAATTGCATTCAATATAAGATCTGTCTTGTTTTGCTAGAATCTGATGTAAGCCAGCGCTAAAGACTATACCGGAGAATATAATTCTGAAAAAAATCGATTTGGGTTAAAAATGGACATGTCTGCTTTTGCATGAACCCTCCTCTTTTCTTTTATTAGGAATAGTAAAATGTAACCCAATTTAGTTCCGCACATAGACATTAAGAATACCGTATTTAAAAAAAAATTATTGGATGCCACCATATTGGAATCCGACCAATATTTTATCAGTTTCTATATATTTTTCTGGGCATGTTAAAAAAAAATTTCTTGCTCTAGTTTAAAACCGTCGTTTTGTATCGTCATTTTAAATACGTAATTCCTGCATCACATTCAGTTTGGCTACAAGATATTAAGTCAATTGAATAAAAAAATTTTTCTGATTCATTTTTTTAGACATTTTATTTGACCGCCATTTTGTTTTCCCTTCTTGAAATCGTAGCACAATTTTACCAGTTTATCTCTATATAACACTGTACAAAATTTGAAATTAGTTTAGCAAGTAGTTTTTCATAGTAATTTTTTAAATAATTTATTAGGGCGCCATTTTGTTTTGCTGTTTGGATTCGTACCAAGATAATGCAGATTGATTTCTATGTTACACTTGATATTTGTGGAAAATTTGAGGTAAATTGGATACTTTATTTTTTAGAAATAATGTTTGTTACATTTCACTAGGCTGTGCGGTCATTTTGTTCCATTATACTGGATTTTTACCAAAATAATACTTGGTCATCTCCACATAACCTCTAATTTTTGGCCAAAATTTGAAGTCAATCAGATAAGAGCTACGCCGCGAACTGACAGAAAGACAGAGCGACAGACAAACCGACGGAATTGAAAAAATATATTATTTTGCATCTAGGGAAGCCAAAACGTAAAGATATGTAAAATCTGAAATTTTTTTTACGATTACAAATATTTCTTAGCCGCCACTTTGTCCCGTCATCTTGAATTCGTATCATAATGTTACCAGTTCACCTCTATACTACAATAGTTTTTAGATATTTTATTAAGTCGCCGTTTTGTTTTGCCATCTTGGATTCGTACCAAAATTTTACTAGTTAATTACTATCTAATACTTGATGCTTATGCAAAATTTGAGGTAAATTGGACAAGTAGTTTTTTTGTAATAATTATTTAACATCATTTGACTGGGCTGCCATTTTATTTCGCCATATTGGATAGCAAGTCTTCTATATTACCCTCCGCTAGTGTACTGGACTTCTATCCACTGTGTCTCTTAATTGTAGTAAGATTAGCACCAGAGTCCACCAACAAACTAGCTAAGGAACGTCAGAAGCAATGTTAGTTTTTGTGTCTGGTAAATGCACAACTAGTGAAATTGCCAAATCTTGAATGTTATTTAATATCAAATTACACACCTTTTCTCGACGAACGCTCAATAACTTTTTGCATAAGATATTGTCGATTTGTTCCTTTGTCAATATTTTCGACATTTTCGGTAACAAGCTTGTAATATGTGCTTATGTCCTGATTATTTTAACCAATGCGTTGAAGATTTCCATATTTTGGGCTTTTCCTCAAAGTATGTAAGAAGCACTTTTTCACTGGCCTCCTTGCCACTAATATTTTTGTTGGTGGCACGAACGTATGAAAACTCATACTGTTGCTTTGACTTACTACACAATAATTCGAAATTAGCTTTAATGGTAGTTTCTTCGATTTTCGCTGGAGTAATTTTCTCGACCATTTTCCTTGTCAACAAAGACAAATCAAATTGGTTTTTTTACCGTAGCAACGTATTTCGTGTTGTTGTTTGTTGTTGACGTGAAAAGCTGCATTTTGGTACACAGATAGACTGGGGGATGTAGGGGTTCGAAAAGAAGGAAGTTTTCAAAACTCAAATTTCTAGGAGTGAAACCGCCTCTTGAATATTAGAACATTTTATATTTAAAAAACGGTTGGATTTTTGAAAAAACGCTGAAACTCGTGTAATTTATTTCATTAATTTTACATATTTTAAAAACGGGTTAGTGAATAATCACGATTCTCTTCAAATCGAATTTAGGACGTAGAGGTTCGATGAAAAGAGAATTTTTAAAACTCAAGTTTCAAGGAAGTGAAAC
Organism: Kuschelorhynchus macadamiae; assembly: GCA_030620095.1. Taxonomy (NCBI): domain Eukaryota; kingdom Metazoa; phylum Arthropoda; class Insecta; order Coleoptera; family Curculionidae; genus Kuschelorhynchus; species Kuschelorhynchus macadamiae. The sequence continues at coordinate 31,571 of JAUTXW010004056.1, read as the reverse complement.
CACTTCTTAAATATTACCATATTTTTTATTTAAAAAACAGTTGGTTTTTCAGAAAAATTCGTTTAAACTCATGTATTTTATTTGATTATTGTACATATTTTAAAAATGTATACAGAATGTTTCAAAAAATTGGGCCACTGATTAATTGCGATTCTGGTTAACCGCTTGACGTAAAAAGCTGAATTTTGGCATACCAATTGACTGCAGAATATGGAGTTCGATAAGGGAGTTTTTAAAAATCAAATTTGAAGCCGCCTCTTAAATATCACATCATTTTTTATTTAAAAATTTATTTTCAAAAAAGCGCTTAAACAGGTATATTTTATTGTATTGTTTTAAATATTTTTTTAAAATGTACTCGTATACACGTTGTCTCAAAAAAATCATAATTTATAAACGAAAATTCCAAAACCCCTGTTGATAAAAACTGAGAGAAAATGCAACAAAAAAGCGTGGTTTATAGAGAGGTACTTAAATAAGGCAGTTCCTTATATCCCTTTCGTTATCTCCCTACGCGAACGAAGTCGCGGGTACTCGCTAGTAATAATATAAAAACACTTCCCTTATTCGAAGGAAGTAATACATTTAGAACAAAAAAAAAATCGTGTAATTCGCCTTTACTTACCACTTTTATTTCACTGTACAGAGATAGCACATGTTGTTAATCTATACAGTTGTTGGTAATAAATGATTCTTTTGAAATTAATTACATTTTTTATAAAATTTCCGTAAAGTTATCAAATAATTATATCTTTTATACGAACTGTGTTCTGTGCAGGCAGTACCATTCTGTATGAGGGAAACTCTGGGTAAAGGCGACTTTACCATTTTTTTTTAATTATTACCTTTTGATTTTAATTTTCTCTATCATGTTTTGCAATAATATCTGCTTTACGTAATACTAGGTGCCAAAAGTGAGTTTATTTTATTCGAAGGGAAAAACTTTCCTTTTCACGAAAAAAAAGTCACTTTTAACACTTACATCATAAATAACTATTTTTAAAGCTTTCTTCGGAAATTATTCAATTAGCCATCAATGTCCGTCGCGTAGTTTTATTTATTTCAACACAATTTTACGGGTTCTTCCAGGCAACAGTTAATTTATATAATAATCCCTTGAGTGAGTTCCTCGTGTCGTCTTACTCTTTGAAGATGCCAACCCATCAATTTATTGAACTGGAAATCCCTAACGATACCGTGATTCCTTTCATGTTACAGATCGGAGGATTTTCAAGGAATCATTATTAATGAGGGCACCGTAAACAGAAATTTGACGTTTTCATAAATGAATTTAATTGGTTTCGTTTGTATTATAACAAAATACTCGAGAGCGTATTCATCTATCTGCACGATTCACTAAGGCCGATTGTACGTTGAAGGTAAATTGGGGCAAATCAATTTGCCCTAATGACGGGGATTTCGGCCAGAGATGTAGAACGATGCACCCCTACAATTAGTTGTACTAGTAATTAAAACACCCGATGAAACATTACTCAAGCACATTAAAAATAGCTGATAAAATTACGGTTATCAATTACACTGCTTGTCAACCCGATCAGCGTTTTGATTAGTTTGTTGTGTCATATTGCGTGTAATACATGGACCAGAATATGACAGCAGATAATTAAATAATTGGATTTAACCCATTTATTAACCGATTTCAAAAAAGTATTTGTTTATGTTTGTTCGCGCATATTGTCTAAACGTCCCATATATTTTAATTTGAAATTCGTTCAATCGTTTCTTTTGTAATGATAATGGAGAGGGTTAGGAGTTTAACTACAAATATTTTAACACGTGATAGTATGGACCATTTTAATTAAAAAATGCTTAAATAACATAGGGTTAATTCCTAACCATTTTTGAGAAAAACGGTCTTAAAATTGTATTTTGTTTTAATAATTTTTTTCACACATTTATTCAAAATATAAATGTATGTATTTAAAATATCTGAATGACCTAAATTTAAAAAACGAAGAAATTGTTTTATTTTACCATAAAATACTTATTTGAAAATGGCAACGCTGCCCACCATAGAGAAATGAGCAGGCTTCAACGAACATAACAATTCGCAAATATCAGTTGCAGTTATCTAATTTTTTGGTTCTTATACCTTAATTTTTTGCCGAATGAGGCAATTCCATTCCGTTCTAATACGTAGTCGGGATTTAATTAAAAACTCTTTAAAAATGTATACGAATATTGAAAATGCAGACACGTTACTTATTTATGGAGAGTGACATAACGCTTATTTGGTGTCCTAAACATACCGGGAAGGATATCTTAACAGAAGGTGTCCGTCCTAATGACAGAACATTTGTATAGGTGTTACAAAGAGTTCGCGATACGGGAAGTGTAAAAGTCCGTCAAACTTATCGGAGGCCTGTAATGCAAATAACACCCGAAAACGAGAAACATACTTTAGTCCTAGTGGACGCAAGCCCTGGTTTATCATTTGCAGTGAGTACAGGCTTTGACTTTAGAGAACTTATCCCGAGGAAGAGAATTTTGGTACAAAAAAACCAAGAGCACAAAAATTTTACTTTAAACATATTGATAACAGATGAATGTTGTTTAACGAGAGATGGAATTTTAAATTATCGTAACAGTCATAACTTGGCTCAAGAAAATCTACAAACGATTCAACAAGGCCAATTTCAATACCGATTTTCAATAAATATTTGGGCTGGAATAATCCACAATCGGTTAATCGGATCTTTTGAGCTACTAAGGCGTTTAACAGGGAAGGCATACTTTCAATTTTTAACTAATGACTTGCCCACTCTTTTATAGAAGATATTCCTTTAACTCAGCGAGCCAGTGCCTGGTTTCTTTATGATGTAGCTTCTGCTCACATTCACAGGAATGTGTTACAACGTCTGAATAATACGTTTGATTATAGGTGGATAGGTCAAAATGCCCAAGAACTTAGAAAATATACAAATAAATAATCTAAAAAGTTTGAATAACAGATTTTTGCTGTTTTTTAATACACGCCGATATTATGCTAACAAACCACATTTTATTAAAAAATTGTTCATCATTATGCATGATTAACCGATTTGTATACAATTCAGGGGAGATTCAACATACTTCTTGAGTGATCCCATAGCAAGCAACTTAAAAAAAATGTTAAAAATGGCTGTCATGTTGTTGTTTTTTTTGTTTGTACATCGATTACTCGGCGGTGGTTTGATGAATTTAGATAAAATTTTTCAGAGGATATTCAGGCTATTGCCAGTGGTCTCATAGGAAGAGTATTAAAAAAATGTTAAACATGGCGGAATGGCGCTATTTTGTTTTTTGCGCCAAGATATATTGCAAGAACTTTTTTAGTATTCTACGCTCGCGTATAGATTCTACACGTTCACCATTATATCAGGAAAAAATATTATGCAGTGGACTATTTGTTAAACCTGATTTTTACAATAAAACACGAATAGATAGAACTAGAAAGGTTGAAATCAAAATTTTTCTGAAAAGTGAAACCGAATGCAAAAAAAAGTGAAAAATAATATTTAGTTCCACTTTGAATATTATCCTCCATGAAGTCGGAGCTAAATTTATTCTTAATTATTTGATCACAAAAATATAATAAGGTCTTAGTGTCTTTATTAGTTTAGCACCGACTTCACGCAGTAAAATATTTAAAGTGGAATAAAATATTATTTTTCACTTTTTAGTGCATTTTTTTGAAGTCGGTTTAATTTTTTTATAAACATTTTTCTGATGCTACATAGGTTTGAAACTTTCTCAAAAGCGATGACGGCAACGAATTTTGAAAAATATGTTAACATGGTCGGTTCTAAGACCTAAGTTTGAAACGAGCTATTTTCCCATTGGCATATAAAAACCGCAAAACTAATAGCAGATTAAAAGACGTGCAGAAAAAATGAAATTATACGATCTGACTATAGTTCACAAAGTGAATTTTCATTTCAGAAAATGAACAATCAATTGAGGATGTTACACATAATGAAAAAAAACATAATTACCTTAGCTGTTTAAAATCCAGTGTCTGTTTACACCCATGTCGTTGCGAAAATATGAAGTTGGAGCTTAACAGGAAAGTGGTATTATCATTTCTGAAAGGAAGGAAAATTGTGTTAAGCAAACATAATTTAATTTTAATGAATTTCGGCATGTTTGTTATTTTATCAATAAGACATTATTAAAATTTCGGCGCTGCTAGTACACTATACTTTGGGTTCTAATTTTTTTATTTAATTGCTATGGGGGCGATATTTGCTCGCAATTACAATAGACAGATATTTGTTCTGATTAAGTGTAGTTCGTGGTGTTTTTTCCGATTTTTTACAATCCCTAGAGTACGTAGACGGGCTAATTTGAAACAAATTAGTAGGTTTGATAGAGGTTGAACAATATTTGCGTGAGTCAGAAATTACTTCGCAATATTGCTGGTAGTTTATCAAGGAGTAGTGGCATCATAGTGAATTGTTGTCAAGGGGTTCGACGACTATTGGCATCTATGGCGCCGTCATTTTCTTTACCTGATTTGCACTCAAGTGTTATAGGTTGAAATTTTTTTGTCAACGCATCTACTGGCTCCAAGTCTGATTAACCATTTCTGTTCTAATTTGTCATATTATTACTAATGTTCTTTTAAAATTTGTCATTTTTAATCTATAGGATGTTTTGTCGTTATCAGTAAAGAATTGTTTCAGCCAATAAAGACATGTGACATTCAATTATATAACATAATATCTATTTAAAAATTGAACGTTTCGATATACTTCGGTACCTACCAGGAAATTTTCCAAAATTGTTCTCCTTTAGCCACATGCATATAAAAATTTGTATAACTACTTCCTTTCATATAGGTAGCAACTCTGCACGGACTTTTCGTCAGCATTATTGCAGTTCTGTTTTTTCATGTGAAAAAAAAATTGGTAAATTTCCTTTACCTGGAACTTCGCTCGCTTTTGTTTCACATATTGGATTCGTACCAATATTTTACCAGATTCTACCTATGCCAAACTTGATTTTTGGCCATAATTTTAAATAAAGTGAATAAGTAGTTTTTACACTGATTTTTTAAGACCGCCGCGGTTTGAACAATTAAACTGAGTTTTTTACATTGATTGTTTAAACGTTTTGTTCCGCCATCTTGAATTCGTATCACAGTTTTACTAGTTTATCTCTATATCAAAGTTGCAGAAAATTTTTTCTAATAAGTAGTTTTTTCAAGTTGATTTTTTAAATATTATATTAGCCGTCGTCTTGAATTGGTAAGACAAATGTTACCAGTTCTTTTCTATATGGAACTTAAAAATATGAAGTATAGGGGATAATTACTTTTTTAGTAATAGTTTTTTTTGAAATTTCATCAAGCCCTTATTTTGTTCCGGCATATTGAATTTTAACCACAATGTTACTAGGTTTTTTTAAATATTTTATTAGGCCGCCAATTTGTTTTGCTATTTTATTTTTATGTTCCCAGTTCATTGCTATGTAACACTATAGTAACACTAAGACAATTACAAAATTTGGCTAGTTATATAGTTACTGATTTTCACACAGTGTTCCATCACCATCCTGTCGAATAACTCTACAAGTTGGATTTTTTCAAATTTACATATCATTCACTTCATAAAACAAAGCTAATAGAATCCTTATTAAAAGGGTGATACTATTGAAAGTGGCATATTTTGAATAAATAATCAGTTTTAGGTAATAAGATACTGGCCTTCTTTATTAATGAAAATAACAATTTTTTCATTACAACAAAATATTCTGTTATCAGTCCATTTTACTCACATGAATTATGATAAACATATTTACTCTCTTCTTTCTTGTAACATATCAATTTAACACTTTGAGAACACTTGAACTATTAGAAAGTTTTAGTTTACATAACTTTTTGTTTTCGTTTATCCAAGCTGCTTTTCTTTATGTTTACTTGATATGGAATGTTAAACAGATATTTTGCTGATGGTTTTTCATATATCTGAAACAAAATTGAACATTATAACTTTGCAGTTAAATATAACCTTATGTAAATTACATTTTACATACCTCAATATGTTTTATTCATAATTCATTGGATTACATTTTGTAAAGTAATTTCAACTCTCTAAATTAAGACAAATGAAATTTGTTTTTCTTTTGCTTGGAAATATTCGGAATTTGCCTGCCTTTCTCTTCTGTCATTATTGTTTCATTGGTTTCTTATTTTTCGGCATCCAGCCAGCTTTGACAATGTCTGGTTTTTGTATTCCAGTTACGATTTTGGTTCTGCTCAGGGGCAGTTCGCCAGCTCTATTCGGGGACACCGAATATTATCGGGTTCTTACTCCCTTATACTAGTGGCGCCGCGCCGGCAGTGGACTCCAATATAATTAATATTTTATTTTATGGCATTAGGTTTGCATAAGTCTGAAGTGAGGAAGAATGATGGAGGGGAATGTCAAACTTCTTCGAATTTTCTGGAGCTGATCTTCTCGGCCCTTTCGATTGGCTCTGCTTAGAGGTGTAGCATGTGTCCGGCTTGAAAAAAGTGCCTTAATGGAACGATCTTTTTTAAGTACTGAAAGTATGTCCTAACTAATTTCTTTTTAAACTGCAGTGCCGTTGAAAGCCTAAAGCCTATTTATGGGCATCATCTGGCCCTAAATTTTGGTCCCGTTTTGTTTGGTTCCACATTTGATCAACCACGTGGTAAGTCGATTTTCAAATTAGTTTCCTGCTGTGAGCTAATTCGCAATTATCTTTTATAAACAGAATGGCGTCCTGAATTTTGTTTTGGCTGTCGGTCCTCGAGAAGCCTTTCTAGATGTCTGGAAATTCCCTTTGTTGGTGACCTTCGAAGTCGAAGGAGCCCTCTAGATGACTAGAGGCAAGGCAAAGCTTTGAATAGTTTTGTTGTAAATAACTTGTTTTTGCACATTCTGCGTCGATTTTATTTTAAGACAAACAATCGTTTGTAAGGTTTCTGGTTAAGAATTCAAGATATGGTTTTGGGATATAGTTACAAGTTTATGGTGTAATTTTAGGGATAGATAAACCAAGAGTTCTACAATGGTTTTGGAGTTCCTTCCTGTAAGAGTACGAGGAATTAATTCTTAGTTTTTATATTTATAAATTTTATATGTATAAGGTAGCAGAAAGGAAGTAAATTAATATTTTTATAACTTTTTCCTTGCGGCATTGTGGTAAAAGAAAATTCATGAATTTTTGATTCCCTGTGCGCTATTTAATTAAATTTTCATACTTACATATTTGCGTCATGACATTTCGCCAGATGTTCACAGGTTGATGATATAATGGTAATAACATTCCAACATATTTTACATCTTTGATATACCCATTTTATATTTTTACATAGAACTTGCTTGATGTATTCATTTTTATTTCTTAACATCACTTAAATTGTAAAACAACTCTTAAGAAAAAAAGGGAACAAAAGAACAAGGTGATCATTAAAATTTGACAGTCTGCACTTTATATAGTGTTTTATTGAAAAGCCCTCCAAATCTTTATTTTGTCTGCATTTGAATATCAATATAGATTTATTCCTAATTGAGCCACAGTCAATTCGGTGGCGCTTATTTTTATTTCGAAAGGTGTACCCGAGAACTTGCAACCTACAGCTCTCCGAAAAGATGACTGGCTGCCGTTCGCATGTATTGGTAAGTTAATAAGGACTTATAATGTTAGACTTAATTTTTGTGCAAAATTGTAGGTAAACTGTTTTAGTAAACATATTTTACCGTTTCACCGCCATCTTGTTCCAGCATATGGGATTGTTACCAATGTATTACCAGGTACATCCCCACATGACCCGTAATTCACGATTAAAATTTGCAGTCTATCTGGTAAGTAGTTTTTAAGCTATGGGGCAAACTGACTTGAATCTTGATTTCGTACCAAAATTTTACAGGTTGTTTCCTACATAATACTTGATTTTTGTATAAAATTTCAGATAAATTGAATCAGCAGTTATTTAGTAATAATGTTTTAACATTTCACTAGGCCGCCATTTTGTTTCAAGGTATTGGATTTATACCAATATCGTTCTAGGTCATTCCTATATGACCCTTAATTTTTGACCAAAATTTGAATTCAATTACGTAAATAGTTCTTTAGCTATGCCGCGAACAGACAGAGAGACCCACGGAATTGAGAAAACGTATTTATCGGCATCTAAGGACCCTGAATCCTAAAGATCTAAAAAAATCTCGGGTACTTCTTCTACTAAATTAATATTAAAATTGACCAAGTTGGAGCTGATAGTGAAACCGGAAAAAATAGCTTTGTTTTTTTTAAATGTAGAAGATATGCGAAAATCAACTTAGTATCTCGGTTATTTTTGACATCACTACCGATTCTATAAATCTAAAATAATGTGTCTTAAAACCGTGATTCAATTGCGAAAACCCTTTTATAACGGTACATAATTATATTTCTTTCTCAAATTATTTTTATTTTGTTAATTTTAAACCTGTCAATTATTTAGCAAACTTGCTTTAAAATATACCACTCTAAAGGAACTATTTTTGAAGTATTCTCAGTAATACGTCTCCTGAAAACTTCTTTGAGCAAATTTTTCCTCTGAACGAAATAAAGTCCTTTGCAAAGGAATTTTAATAACAAAATCTATCGAATTTCAAAATTAGTTGGAACATTCTTCACTTCGAAATCAAATCAATTAGCGATCGGTTTATTTTGTATTTTTTAATCTTTACAAGCCTGACGATAGTTGTTCGAAAAGTTTAAACTTTTTACACTTCGAAGAATGCGTAACTTCTTTCATAAATTAGTTTTAGATACATTTTTTTTCTAGTTATTAATATTAAAACATAATTGAAAGCGTTCGGTATTATATAAGTAGATAACTGTATTTGTATATTTATGGATTTTGGCTGTTAAATATCAGTTTCTTTTACTTCCCCCATTGAAGGGAAATATTGTAATCGTGAAAAAATCACCCACGGTGTGTTCCTCTGTCTGTCGGTCTCTGGCGGCATAACAAAAAAACTGTAGTAGGGCTAAAATGGCGGCCAGGTTTTACATATCTTCACGTTTTAGCATCTCTAGATGCCAAAAAATGTGTTTTTATCAATTCCGTCCGTCGATTTGTCTGTCTGTCAGTTCGCGGCATAGCTTAAAGACTATTTACCCAATTGACGTTTTGATGATTTGAATGAAAAAATGGCGACCTTCTGAAACGTTAAAAAGATTAATAGCAAAACAAATAATTACCCAGTTTACCTCAATTTTTTTCACAAAAATCAAGTGTTACATAGGAATCAACTGGTAACATTTTTATATGAATATAAGATAGCAAAACAAAATTGCGGCCTAATAAAGTACTTAAAAAAATTAGCCTGAAAAAGTACTTATTAGATTCATTTCAAATCTTGTGCAAGTATTAGATGTGATATAAAGATAAATTGATAAAGTTGTGGTACGAATTAGTTTTTTTATATCAACATAAAAAACAATGTTATTCAACTGACTTTAGATTTTCAAGAAAAATTCAGATGTCGTTGCATCCACTTCCGGTTGCGGTGATTCAGGAATCTCAAATGTTTCGTTTCTCCTAACGTTCAGGGGCACCGAGCCATATTTTTCCGTACCCTGAAAGTATGGACGAGTCCACTGGCTCCAAATATGTTCAAAAATATCTGTTCTAATTCGTTATATTACTACTAATGTCAGTGTAGTGTAGTAGTCAAAATTTTAAAAATTATCTTAGAATTTCGAGAAACGTAAGTTGGTAAGACTTATTCAAAAATAAACAAGATATCGCCTAGACTTAAATATAGGACGAAGAATAGCAAGAAGACTTCTTCCATTCTGTCCAACCTGCAAACATACATTATATCGCTTTGGACATGATGCCCGGCCTGGCGATACGCGCCAAAGTTAACAACTCGAAACACGAGAAATTATTTTTAAAAAATCAATTTTATTTCATAAGCGTACAAAGAGAACTGACTACAAAATGCATTTTAGTTATATTTATAAGTTCAGTAATGCTTATGTTGCATGAGAACGAAAAGATAAAAGTCTAAGAATTGCAAGTGCATAAATGCAGAATTGCATTTCTCACGGGAACGTAACTCCTCCCCTCTTAGTTGAAAGCACGTTCTTAAAGACGTGTTTTCAAAAATTTCCAAAAAGGTTTAAAGATTTTTAATATTTTAGAAAATTCTATTATTTTCTTCAATATCTAAAGTATTAGAGTTTGCATTTAATTGTTTTTTCTTAGACTTTTTTACAAGTTTTTTGTATATAAAAAATATAAAAATTATTGAAATGAATATGTAAAGTAAAATTGTCCAAAAACTGGTCTTCTTTACATAAATCGTTGTGGTCATTTCTTCTAGGGCCTTCTTTTGGTTTTCCAATTTGGCTTCGATTTCTTTAGTAGTTTTTAGGTTTACGTAGTTTAAGTCCATACTAGGAGGGTTGTAGAATGAATCTCGGTTTTCCTTAATTAGACTTAAATTAAGGGTAGGTAGATTAATTCCATTAAATGTTAATTGACTTGATTTATATGTTTCAAGCGTAATTGACTTTATCCGTACTTTACATCCTGGGGATGACTCAAGAAGATAGGAACCATATAAGGGTATGTTATCTTCGGATTTTTGACAATTTATGACGGCAATTACTTGTATTGGTACTGTTATCAGCCATTTGTCGTCGATTATTTTTGTTGTCTGGATCTCGTGCATTTGAGTTTCGAATGGGTGGCAAAACGTAATATTTGTGTGATGTTTGATAAGTTGAACAGCACAGGAGGGGCTGTCTTCGACAAACGTGGTGTGGGCTTCTTTACACAAATATTTTTGTGGTTGGATTTCGTGACATCTTTGGTCCATATGGGCATATTTTGTATTGCCTAATGCTAGGTAGGGTTTATAAGGAATATTTACAAGAAATGATCGATTATTGGGAATTGGTAAAGGGAATAGCTTAAAATATTGATATATCTCCGATTCCACAAGAGGAAGTTCAAATATAAATACAATATTAAAGTTTTTTAAGAAACTTTTAATTTCTATAATTTTTTCGAAATTAAGTATATTTTTATAAGTTACTTCTAAAGGGAGTTTATCTGAGCCTAGATGATCGTGTAAGTTCTTTATTTCTATAAATAGTTCATTTGGTTCTATTATTGAATTATAAAGTACATTAATTTTTGCAAAAGTGATACCTATTTCAATCTTATTCAGAATATCGTAGATTGATTGATAAATTGTTGTTATTTGATTGATTATTGTATATATTAAATAAAATTCGTGATTACTTATTTGTTCCATTTGAACTTTATTAATTATTTTTTCTATTTGTAAAATGCGTGACTTTAGTACCATTTGGTTATGTGTGATATTAGATATAATTGTTTTAAATTTATTAATAGTGGATTCTAAAAGTGTAATTTGATTGATAGCGTCAATTTTCAATTTATTTTGATTTTCTTGTAATTTCGTGATTTTGGCATCAATTTGCTCTGCGTCATTTTGATCTAAGTTTCCAGTTATACTTTTTATGAATGAACCTAAGGGGTTAAAAAGACCTCTTTTACTACGATAATTTTCTTGATTTGGGACAATTTGTTCTAATAGAGTTTCTATTCTTTTTTCAAGTGTACATAATGTATTAAAAGAATTAAAATATTCCTTATGGTATTCGCTGTTATTTTGAATGTTTATGTATATTGATTTTGCTTGTTTTTGAATATTTTGAAATTGGTTAATTAAAGGGGTTAGGTTAATATTTTGAACGAATGTCCAATGATTGGATTTAAGTTTAGCGGTTCCCATTTTGAATGGTAGTATTCCTGGATGTTTATTTAAATCATGGAATTTTACGTAGCCGCCGACGAAGGTCCAGCATCTGGAACAAGGGGTATTATTTTAGTTTCGTTAACATGTATAATTTCTTTGTATTTATTTTTGGGATTTTCTATTTGTATTTTATTATTTTCTAATATAGCCGTTAGTATGAATGGGCCTAAATATCTCTTTTTTATTTTTCCAGATCGATTATCTGATTTTTTATAAATTTGTGAGCCCATTATCAAATTGGTCGGGGTTTTATCCTTGTTTGCCCTATCTATAATTTTTTGTTTTAGTTCTCGTGATTCCTTTGTAATTTTGTCGTACAAAATTTGTGTGTTATTTTTATGATTATTGACATACTCGGTATATACATGAGCGGGTATTAAATCCATAGGATCTCTAGAGTCTGTGTGTCCGAAGACAAGTTCGTATGGGGTAAAATTCGTACTAGAATGGATCGTGTTATTATAGGCAATAATTGCGTACGGCATAAGTTTGGTAACTTCTGCATTGGGGTCCGATTCTCGAAGTAATCGAATGTGTTCGATTAATGTGGAATGCAGCCTTTCAACAGGGGAGTTTGATTCATGGTGGTAGGGGGTAGTGAAGTGTATTTTAATATTATGTGTATTTAATAAGCCTTTAACGACTTCGTTCTGAAATTCAGATCCGTTGTCTGAAACTATTTGTTTTGGAATACGTAAAAAGGAAAAGAAATTAATTAACTGTTCAAAGCACGACACTGCATTTCCAGTATAAGGCAAGGCTTGTGCGTATTTGGAGAATTTATCTATAATAGTTAGGAATTTTTGTTTACCTATGATGAAAGTGTCGATATGAACAATTTCGAAAGGTTTGCTTGGCGTTTCGGTTAATATCAAAGGTTGATCTGGTGGTTTTCGATTATATTTTGATCGTTGACAGATTTCACAATTATTGATGTATTTTGTTACATCTGCCTTAAGTGATTTCCAATAATAATTTGCTTTTAAAAATTTGCAAGTTTCTTTGATTCCTCTATGATTTGTTTTGCCTTCATGACGATATTTAATTAGTAATTCTCGTTCGTCAGGTTGAGCATTATTTATTAATTTTGAACATTCTATAAGTTTTAATAGGTTCTTAGTTCTTTGGAAAAGAAATAAACATATGTTGTTTTATTTGTTAAATATTCTTTCAAAAAGTTAGTAATTACTATAATATTAGTGGGTAATGTTGCGTGAATAATTTGATGTCCTTCGAAATTTTCACGTTTGGTTTTAACATATTTGTCATAAGGTGCTTTTTTAATAATAAGTTGATGAGCTTTATTATTAATAATTTCATCTAATATAGTCATATTGGAATGATTTTCGTTAGCATTTGTACTATGTATTGTTTCCGTTACGGGTGGTTTTATTGGAATATTAGAATGGGTTAGTTGTGTTATAGGTGGAGTTATTAGAATGTCAGAAATAATATTAATTTTGGGTGTTGTTTCAGGTTCGTGTTCTAGTCTTTCTATTGTTTGTGACACTACTTCAGAGTCAAGGATATCTGGGTTGAATTGGTCGTTTAGGAATTGCGTTACGTCGGTGTCTATATCGCCTGGGTAATTTATTAATGATTCGGATTCGATTGCGTTTAATTGAATTCGGCTAAGGGCGTCAGCGTTAGTGTTTTGTTTCCCTTTTTTATAGATTATTTCATAATCATACTCTTCAAGTTTTAGCCTCCAACGTACTAATTTCGAATTTGGTTCTTTGAGGTTAAATAACCATACTAATGGGCGATGGTCAGTATATATTTTAAATTTTTTGCCATAAAGGTAAGGTCTAAAGTATTTACATGCCCAAACGATTCCTAAAAGTTCTTTTTCAATCGTTGAGTATTTTTGTTCTGTTTCATTTAGAGTGCGCGACGCGAATGCTACAGGGTTGTCATTTGGCGGGTTGCCTTGAGAGAGAACAGCGCCTAGGGCTACATTTGAGGCATCTGTCGTAAGGACAAAAGGTTTTTCAAAATCAGGGTATTTTAGTATTGGAGCATTAATAAGCAATTCTTTTAAATGGTTAAAGGATTGAATAAAGGCTGGTGAGTGTTCAACTTTCGCTCCTTTTTTGAGACATAGTGTAAGGGGTTTCGTGATTTTTGCGAAGTCTTTGATGAATCTACGATAATATCCGGCTAGTCCTAAAAATGACTTAATGTCTTTTTGGGTTTTTGGTATGGGGAAATTTTTAACTGCGGTGACTTTATCAGGATTAGGTTTTACACCTTCGCTTGTAATTTTGTGACCTAAATAAGCAACTTCTTTGTGTAAAAATTCTGATTTGTCTAGCTGCACTTTTAAATTGGATTCTCTAAGTCTATCAAAAACGGATTTTAATCTATCGATGTGCTCTTGAAGTGACGTAGAGAAGATTATTATGTCATCAAGATATACAGAACAGATTTCATTTTGAAGTCCCCGAAGGACGTTGTTCATGACTCGCTGAAATGTAGAGGGCGCATTTTTTAAGCCAAAAGGCATGCGTCTAAATTCATAATGACCTGTATCGGTTGAGAAGGCTGTTTTAGGGATATCATTCGGTTCCATTTCTATTTGATGGAAACCGGTTGCTAGATCCAATGTGCTGAAATATTGAGATTTTCCAAGTTTATCGAGAATATCCGATATATTTGGTAAAGGAAATTTATCATCAATACTGCGTTCATTGATTTTACGGAAATCGCAAACGATACGCCATTTACGTTTACCGGACGCGTCCATTTTTTTTGGGACAATCCAAATTGGACTACTCCACGGTGACGTTGAGTTTTGAATGATACCGTTCTCTAACATTTTGTTAATTTGGGTTTTAACCTCTTTTTTATGAATTTCGGGATATCGATAAGTTTTTGTATATATAGGAGTGTCATCGGTTAGGTTTATTTTATGTTTAATTTGATTAGTAAATGTAAGTGGGATGCCCTCACAATAAAATATGTCACGATATTCGTAACACAAGTTTCGAATAGCTCTGTATTCTTCCTGATTACAATGTGACAGTCTTAAATTTTTTAAGTTTTGTTTTTGTGTATTATCCATATATTCATTTATTTCTGTATCGGTTTCCATTTTTTCTATGAAGTTGTTTTCTACTTCATTTATGGTTTCGATATCTATGGGATTAAATATTTTTATTTTAACTGGGTTTTCGCGACTATTCGTAATTATAGTTGTTGCGTAGGAGTCAATGACTTGTACTAAAGCTTCTGGCATCTCTGCGCAACCAAAATCTGTATATTTTAAAATACCTAAACCATTCGATTGATTTACAGGCAGTTTGATTCTTTGACATGTACGTGGGGGAATTATTATTTCGATAGTTTCAAAATTATGTAAATTTGATATATTATTTTGATAATATAAAGGCAATGTTACAAATTGAGTATCTAAAGAACAATGTTTTAAATTTATATTAGCTCCAATATGTGTTAGAAAATCAATTCCTAAAAGTCCGTCAAATTTAGGTGAAAAATCAAAAAGATAAAACTTATGATTACCTGTATGATTAAAACAAGGAAATATTGGTATATTAATTACTTCATTGTGAATGGACGTAGCGTGGGCTGTCCTTACTGAGAAAGGTTCCGAAAAAATGAAATTTGAATAAATTTTGTATGCTAAATTAGGCTTTATAAAACTTTTGCCACTACCTGTATCAATTAAAAATTTTGCTTTGATTTCGGGTATGAAAATTACTGGTAAATCTGAATTTGTATAATTATTTAAAAGTATTATGTTTGGTTGTTGGAAATTTGGTTCTCCTGAAAATTTTCTTCATTAAAATCAATTTGATTTTCATAAGGGTTATTTTCTAGACAAGAAAATTCGGTATTGGAGTCATTATACGAATATTGCGAATTATCGGTGTATTCCGGGTAATAATATTGAAATTCAGCATTGCTAGTTTGAAAATTTTCATTTTGATCATTATCGGTATTTATCGATTCGACTGATTGATTATATAGTTCTTCTACAACAATATTACGTTGTGAAGAATGTGGTTGTTGGTTTCTTCTAAGGATTGTGTTCCCTGAAGAAGTATCCATCGGCTCAGGCTTTTGTTGGCGTGATATTCCAGAAGAAGTTGGGCGTTGATTTTGGGGGTTAAAAGATGGTCTTGGGGTAAAAGTGTTTCTTTGCATAAAATTTTGATTTGGGAAATTCGATTGTCTAAAATTATTTGCGGGTTGCCTAAATTGTCCAAAGCCCATAAATTGATTATTTCCATTATTAAAATTTGGGATTGGTTGTTTATAAGAAGGCATAAAATTTGAAAATTGCTGAACGGGGTAATTCGAAAATATTGGTCTCACATTAGCAGGATAATGTGCTTGTGTAGGCAAATTTATTTTTGGTTTTTGTGAATTAAAATTTGGGTTTTTTGGTAATATGTTACTACGGTTCTTATAATACATAAAATTTTCTTCTTCCAAGGCACAGCTCATTGCCTCTTCTAAAGTAACTGGATTTTTTAATCTAACCACAAGTTGCATATGGTAGTTTAGACCGTTTATGAAGGTTTTTAATACTAAATTTCCGTATTCATTAATTTTTAAAAGTTTTAGAGCTTGCGTTTCATTGCTTAAATTTACTTTGGAAAATAACAAACTGCGAGCGTCTTGCAAACGCAGGCCAAATTGTTGCGGTGTTTCATTTTTTTCCGGTTTGGACGTTATTATATCTTGAATAATACAATCAATCGATCTATGATCTGAAAAAGTCGAAATTATTGCAGCTTTTACTGCGGGCCATGTATTTAATTCTATTCTAGAACAAATAATATCGGCTGCCCTACCTACAAGTTTACTTAATATAGTATCGTGTAAACATACATTTATAGGTGCATTATTGTCCGTTTTATTTCTATGATTATTATAAAAATTATCACAAGCATTAATAAATCTGTTTATTTGTTTTGGATTCCCATCAAATAAGGGAATATTGTCTGCCTGATATCTGACTAGTTGTAAATTAGGTTCAGTAGTCATTATTTTACTTATTTGAATTAAATTAGAAAAAGGTGTTAGATTTCCTTCACAATTTAAATTTCCAAAAGCTGATGTTAAATCTTCCAGTTTGCGGAATTACAAGAGACGTAAATATCAATATTTAAGATAGGATAAAAATAAAATGAAATAAGGAAAATTGAAAGGAAGCACTTACAGCAATGTACTGAAGATAATTCCAATTCTCATTCTTAAACTAGGGTCCAATAGGAGAGGCGATGTGGTCCTTTCCCTGGTTAGCAGCTATGAGGGTGGGACGATGTGTGTTCCCAAACTCGCACCAATAGGACGCTGGACGATGCTGTTCCAAATCCCTGGTCAATTTTTGAGTTTCTTAGTACACCCTGAAGATTTTTTAATTGTCCGATTTTTGCCACGAATCGTTGAAACGAAACCAGAAAATACGCACGATGCGCGACTGTTGGCAATAATCCTACCGACTGCGCCAGTTAACAACTCGAAACACGAGAAATTATTTTTAAAAAATCAATTTTATTTCATAAGCGTACAAAGAGAACTGACTACAAAATGCATTTTAGTTATATTTATAAGTTCAGTAATGCTTATGTTGCATGAGAACGAAAAGATAAAAGTCTAAGAATTGCAAGTGCATAAATGCAGAATTGCATTTCTCACGGGAACGTAACTCCAAGTAGGTTTTTGCTTTCTGTCATCTCGAGAAGTTTAAAGAGTTGTGTGTGAGAGTGTGGTTTCCCGCCAACAAATGAAAAATTTTGCAGTGGACGTACTTAAAGGTGGGGTTAAAATTTTATTTTGCTTAATAACCGAATTTTTTTATGAGCATGAGAAGTATCTATAGTATTTTAACGAAGGCCCAGAGATTAGCAAACAAAATTCGTGCACGCTATAATTCGAAAATTTCTCGAAACTCACACTTTACGTTGATCGAGCTGGTTTTTACACTAGTCTCTAGAGAAAATATAAATGTTTCTTTGTGTATTTACTTAATTCACCCAGGATCACCCCTTCATATGATACAGGGCCAAACGTAAAACCATAGGGAAATATATAGACATAAATGGCTGGCGCTGTATAAAGCCGAGAGTAATTTTAGCGATGTGGTTTTTGAATCCCTCGGGGGAAATTTGGGATCCTATAAACAAGATCCGCCCCTCGTTTTTTTAGTTTTTTTTATATTTCGAACGCTTTCTCGTCATTTGAGGTATAGGCATCCTAAATTGATTTTAAATATTCTATATATTTCCCTTTGGACTCCTTTTTATTTTGACAAAGAAATCAGAGTTTCGACTCCCCAAAATGCCTTCAAAATTACTCTTTTTTAATTTTTTTTTTAGTGACATCTCGTGCTCTGATATTGTCAATGAAATGCTGCACATCGAAAAATTAACCATAGCAACCTGCATTTTGAATCATCGGGGTTTCTAACAGAGTGCCAGTATCGGACGCTATCACTGTCATTTTATTATAAGCCCCAATGAAATCGCGCTTTTACCAAAAGAACCGCCCATTAATCCTCTACGATTGGCCCTTAGAAGTGTATTTCCACGACGTACCGTTACTGAGCTAGAGCACTTCGAAGGTCAAAAAACACAAATTTCAAAAGTTTTTGGTCCAAAAAGAGAAATGAGCAGGCACCAACAATAGCCGCGTGTACATTTATAATGAATTGAGTTTTCAGCATTAATATTTCCGATGTCATTTGATATTATACAAGGCGTATAACTACCAGTTGCAACACTCGGTGTGTGCTCACAAATCAAACTCAAGTCAGCCATATGCTGTACATTGTATATCGTACGTTTTACACTACTTTTCATTTTTAGAATTTTATTATGCATTTTATACGAAAACCATGAAAATTGTATTTTATTCGAGCAATAATAGTTTTCGTTCAGCAAATTGAATTTAGTTTTCTAACGAAAACAAACCGTTGTTTCTACTTTACGTCAGCAGTTCGCTCCGAGCGTAGCCAGACTATTTGTTTAGTATAATAATTTCTTGACTCAGCATTGAAGTTTATTCTTAAAAAGTAATTTTCAAAAAATTGCTGGCGAATTAAAAATTATTTTAGATATCGAAAATGTGGGAGATCTGAAAGATCAAGTTCTAATTCATTTGTTGTCAACTATTCATAGTCCTTGCCTAGAAAAGAACAGGTAACATTTTGGTATGAATCCAACATAGCAAACAAAATGGCGGCCTAATAAAATATTTATGAAATCGTCCTGAAAAAACTATCTATTAGATTATTTTCAAATATGGCGAACGAATACATTTTTTTAAAAATCAATGTAAAAAAAAGTTTATGTCTTTAAATTTTGCAGATAAATTAAATGTGATTTAGGGATAAACCGATACGGATTCAACATAGCGTAACATAATGGTGGTGTGTACCAATGCCAAAACTACTTATTAAATTCTTTTAAATTATGGCAAAAAATCAAGTCTGGTGTAGGTAGAAACTGGTAAAATATTGATAGGAATCCAATGTGATAGAATAAAATGGTGCCCAATAAAAATGTTAGAGAGAATTGGTCACACTTCGTTATTCCTAATAAAAGGAAAGATTCATAATAGATATACATTAGATGAAGTATGTTCCAGGGACATTCACTCAGCATTTTGTGGTTCTGTCTTTGTCTCACTCTACTCTCAAACACAGTGAAAAACACAAACTTCGAATTCCAAATTAAACACCAAAAAAATAACTTTCACAAAATAAACCCCTAATCTCTTGTACATGGATGACATAAAATTATATGCAAGCACAAAGACACAGCTAAAGGAACTCCTTAATTGGCATAAGTAAATGCAAGCTACTTCATATGAACAAGGGACAGTGGAAAGACAACCCTACGGAGGAAACAATCAACAATGAAACTATAGATAACATGCTCAAAGAAGAAACATACAGGTATCTAGGCTTTCATCAAAGCACCAAAATTAATCACACTCATATCAAATCAGAGCTCAAGACGGAATTTAAAATCAGACTTACAAAGCTACTAAAAACAAAACTGAATTCCAAAAATCTAACGAAAGCTATTAACACCTTCGCCATACCCATTCTTACGTATTTGTTTGGTATCATTAAATAGTCACACACAGACACAGAAAACATTTACATTTTCATACGCTCTGAATTCACTAAACACAGGAAGTTATATCCCAACGCATGCAAGGAAAGACTCACTATCGAGAGAAAAGAAGGAGGAAGGGGAATTATAGATATACAATCGCTAAATAAAAAGAAATTTACGAATTCAGAAAATTCTTCCACAACAAACAAACTAACCTCCACAAGGCAATAGTGAAGGAAGACAAGAATTATACACCGCTCGACCTGTCTCAAACGAGTCACGCAGCAGACGTAGACAGTCACATCCAATCACGACTAAAAAAGATGAACACCTGGTCTGAAAAAACACTTCACGGAAGACACAGATACCACATAAAGCAAGACCATATACATAAAAAGCTTTCATATACGTGGTTACAAGAAGGGCAGCTGTTCTCTGAAACAGAAGGCTTCCTGCTTGCCATCCAGGACAAAGTTATAGCAATTAGAAATTACCGAAAGCACATCATCAAGGATACAACCATTGAAGACGACAGGTGTAGGAGATGCCACCAGCAGAGAGAAACGATCGATCACATAACGAGTGGATGTAGAATAATGGCCGGAACTGAATACACCGCGAGACACAATTTAGCAGCGATGGTCGTTCATCAAGCATTAGCCACAACATACAAACTAACTGAGAACACAGACCCTTACTACCATTATACACCAACATCTATACTTGAAAACGAAGACTACAAGCTCTACTGGGACATTGACATTCACACTGATAAAACAATCCCCGCAAATAGACCCGATATCACCTTTCAATCCAAAAAAGAGAAAATCACTTGTTTAATTGACATGGTTGTCCCCAACGACGAGAACATCCAAGCGAAATACAGTGAGAAGATCGCCAAATACACCGACTTGGCAATGGAAGTAAAAAGGCTGTGGCAACAGGAAAGAGTCATCATTGTTCCTCTCGTCATATAAATAACAGGTCTCACCCCAACAACGTTTACGCCGCATTTGGCTCAATTAGGACTTAATACAGACATTCACAGGAGCATCCAGAAATCGGTCATTTTGAAAACATGTAGCATAGTTAGATCATTTCTAATACACAATAGTTGTTTTTTTTTCCATTTCCTTTTTTTATTTTTATTTTTTGTACTGACTTGATATAATCTCGTCAGTATAAAATACAACCACAGGAATACTGTGAGACAAGTCATAATAATAAAAAATTTGAAATGGAAAAATGTAAAGCTTTAAACATCGAAAATGGCATTAATGGTAATGTACCTCTAACCCAATAGAGAAATAGTTCTAGCGATAAACCAAGGACAGACCTACCAATACCTAGGATTCCAACAAGTTAATCTGCTCCGGGATAAGCATGGAAAGACCAAGCTGAAAGATCAGTGATTCTGAAGACAGAACTGAACGCCGGAAATCTCATTACAGCAATTAACACCTATATTGTGTCCATGTTGACCTACAGTTTCTGAATCTTGAAATGGACTAACAGTAAGCTAGAGGGACCTTGACGAATTGCTCTCCTAATAATGATGAGCAAGTACAACTCACACCACCCAAGGTCATCTACTCTCCGAACGACCTTACCACGAAGAGAAGATGGAAGATCCTTTGTTGACTTGACCAATTTGCACTCCCGACAGTTGCAAAAATTGAGAGATTTCTTCACCAACAAGGCACAATCATCAACCATCTACTGCATAGTGACCTTAAGTGACAACTCGTACTCTCCACTCAATGTTACGGAATGGACAACATGATCCTAAAGTCACTTTCAAACCGTGATAAACAAGAACACTAGGCTCAAATAGCACTGCACGGCCGACATCACAATGACTTGAATCAGCCACACATAGATAAGGAAGCATCCAACAGGTGGTTAAAGGATGGACAACTATTCAAAGAAATAGAAGGATTTCTGATGGAAATATAGGACCAAGTTATTAACACACGAAATTACACGAAACTCATCATCGTTGAATCCGATTAGGGTCGAAAATGTAGTGAGAGATCAGAGACTATACAGCATATAACATCTGGCTGCACTAACCTAGCAAACACCGACTACCTCCAGCGACATAGTAACAAGTGTGTAACATCATGTATCAAAAGCTTGCCAATAAATACGTGCTCCTGAACACCCTATTATAAATACCAACCAAGTTCAGTGCTTGAAAATAACTCCTTCAAACTGTATTACGACCGGGCAATTATCACCGACAGACGGTTGACGAATAATCGGCCTGATGTGGTACTGTTAAATAAGGAAACAAAGACAGCTTGTTAAGTAGATGTCGCTGTACTCAGAATAACCATGTATTGTGTAAATATCAAGAGAAAAAATCCAGATATGCGGAACTGGCTATCGAGATACAGCAGATGTGGCGACTGAATAAGGTTCATCTGATACCGATCATCGCACCATCAATTGGACTAGTTCCAAAAATACTAGAACAGAATCTGAAAATCATAGAACTGCATACTAACAATTTCATCGACATCCAGAATGCTCGGTACTTGCCACACAGGACAACATATTAGAACTAATAGAAACCAACTCATTCCTTTTGATTATACATCCGAGATGGACATGGAATCAAACATTTGTTGAGAAATTGATTGTCAATTTCGATAAATAATAATAATAATATAGAAGGAAATTTTAAGTTGGTTTTATCCAGAATTTCCTTTCTAAAGCACTCTCGCTTCCCTGACTCTGTAAAATATTATTAAATAATTAGTTTCGAATTCTCACTAAAGATATTATATTCTTAGAATATTGCAAACAAAAAAATGCAATGGTAAAGTATTGTATCTGACGTGTATTTTACATAGTTTTGCATCTAGTTATCTTTTAACTTTGCTACAATTTTTTACCTTTTCAATTGAATTATTTTCCATTTTAGACAAGGTAAATAAAATTAAAGTTTCATATAAACAAACAAAAGTATGCTTTATTGCGGCAGAAAAATTCTACAATTTTATGGACAAAACAAAATATACCTAAAAATAAGACATATCAAAACATTAATCGAAAATAATTTCGACAGGTCAGTGCTTTTTTTTTTTAAATGTAAATTATCAATTTACCAAATCGTAAAACACACGTTAGAATATAACATAACATTGCAAACAGTAAATGAATCATGATAACCTTATAAAAGTAAACAAACACACATGTACGAGGTGAATAATTTCGATGACATTGAAATCAAAATTGCAACTATGCGACCTTAAACTCTATGTTATTATAGTTATACAAATAATTGTGATGTTAAACAGAAGGTATATTGAACTAGTGTAGAATGTAGTATACAAAAAGAATTAAATTGTTTTTAATCCAATACCTAACAAAAATAATTAAGTTTTAAGTGAATGTTCGACAGTTCTTTTCCCTATATAATGATTTACAAAATTCTATGCTATGAGTTAGGACATGACTCACAAAAGATTTAAGTAAACAAGCGAGTTTAGTGACAATTTAAAGAGACTTACTCACTGAAAAAAAAATCATTAACGCTGTAAAATGGTCTCTCAATGAGGTATGCTTTGGTGTTTTTTCGAAATTGTGCAAGCATAGGGATAGATTTTAAATGTACTGGCAGATTGTTGTAAAGTTTTATGGCGTTGTAAATAATTGATTTTTTTATTAATTCTGTGGAAGGAATGGGAAGATAAATATCATGCCTAGAGTTTCTGGTAGGGTATACATGTTGTGGCCTTTCTGGGAGGGTGTTTATATGTTTTCTCAGCAAACATACCGTTTCCAAAATAAATAATGCAGGAAGTGTTAATATTTCATGTTTTTTGAAATAGTATTGGCAGTGAGCTCTATTATTTAGACCAAACAAATAACGAATGGCTCTCTTTTGAAGCATAAAAATACTACGAAATTGCTCGGTGGTACAGCAGCCCCAAAAGGGAAGGCCATAGCGGAGGTGGGATTCAAATAAAGAGAAATAAGTAAGTCTGGCAGAAGGAACGTCTAGTTCTTTTGAAACTGATCGAATGGCGAAGCAGGCGGTAGAAAGTTTTTTAGTTAAGGTGTCAATATGATTAGACCATTTTAGGTTGCTATTTATATTTAAACCCAGGAATTTAACCGACTCTACGTATTCAATATTGCTGTTATGTACCTGAAGTGGTTGTAAAGTTCCCTTATAAGATAACGCCACCGTTTTATCGACGTTAAAACAAAGCATATTGGAATCGGACCAAGCCTTAATTATAACCAAGTCTTTGGAGATACTAGAGTGTAAAGACGTTGTATCAAAATCACTCCATGTTATGCTTGTGTCATCAGCAAAAAGGGAGATTCTTCCATTAATTTTAAGGTTCGTGATATCATTAATGTATAACAAAAAAAGAATAGGTCCCAAGACTGAACCTTGAGGGACTCCACTTGTAATCAACTTACAATCAGGATCGGAACCATTAGCCCTTACAAGTTGTTGCCTTTTTCCAAGATAAGATTTGAACCAATTTAAAGAAGTACCACGAATTCCATAAAAATTTAGTTTGTTTATCAGAATTTCATGACTAGCACAATCAAAGGCTTTCGCATAGTCACAAAAAACTGAGGCAGTTGGGTGGTTGTTATTGAGAGATAAGTAGACGCCTCTAAGCAACGTGAACATGGCGTCACTGGTGCACTTGTTGGGTAGAAATCCGACCTGCTCCGGGGATATTATCTGATGTTTCAGGAGAAATGGCATAAGACGGTTCTTCAGTAGCCTTTCGATGATTTTTGATAGCACTGGTAGTAGTGCAATTGGGCGATAATTGCAAGAGTTAGTTTTTTCGCCGCCTTTATGAAGTGGGATAATACACCTTTTATAAAGGACTCATTTATTAATGTTGTAAGGGCCTCTATGACTGAGAGTGGCAAGTTCAGGAATATTCTAATTGATAGGCCATCAGTGCTACACGAAGATTTACTTTTGATATTATGTATTACCTTCAATAGTTCAGTGTTGCTAACGGGACTTAAGAAAAAGCTATCAGCTAAATTTTTTGAAGGAGGGAGAAACGAAAGAGGGTCCAAACTTGGCGAGATACTAGAGGTAACATTTTTGCTTACATTAATAAAATAATCATTTAGATCATTAGCCCCTGGCAAGATCTGAGTCACCGGGTTTGATTTGTTTCTGAGGTTATTGATGATGGACCAGGTTTCTTTTGAAACGTTATTAGAGTTTGTTAGACGTTTTCGGTAGTGTAATTTTTTTGCTGACTTAATAAGAGTAGTGTAGATCCTCCTATAATTAGAGATATAGTCGAGAATAAGAAAGGAGTCGGTGAATTTTTTTATATATGAGAGCGAGCGCATATTTTTAGCAGAAATTCGTATTCCTTTCGTGGTCCACGGTTTATGCCGCTTAGGTTTGATATTCTTAAGCGGGAAGGCCTTGTTAAAAGCACTTAAAGTTTTATTTAAAAAAGTTCTGAAGTTTGTGTTGACATTATCAGATTCAAAATTCCAATTGGTGTTAAAGCAAATATTATGAAATACTGAGAAATTTGCGGCCGAGAAAATTCTGCCCCGATGGCGAGATCTTGGTAAGGGCCTAATAGGTAAACTAAACCTGGAAATTACCGCCTCGTGATCGGAAAGACCTGAGTTATAGACCTGTGTTTGCACTCTCTGATGGAGAAAAATCAGACGCCATGTAATCGATGATAGAAGAAGAGTTTTTTGAAATTCTAGTTGGCGAGGATACATGCAATGAAAGACCGAAAGAGTCGAATATAGAAATTAGATATTTCTGGATGGCACAAACAGTAGCATAGTCTATATTAAAGTCCCCGCATAGAATTTTTTTACCTTTAATCGTTAGGCTGTCTAGCAAACTTACCAGTTTTGATTATATACTATAGAGAATTCAAAAGAGCTATCCGCTAACAAATGATCATATTTAGATACCGACATGAAATCTCCATTTAGGGATAGAATCAATGTTCCCCCATGAGCTGAGTTTTTTCTGTCATATCTAGCTACTGTGGTATACCTCTCAATATAAAAGGGTTCGTTTAGATTCAGCCATTGCTCAGTAATTGCAACAAGTTGGGGGAACTCCAATTCTTCCAGAAATAGGTACAACTCGTCAGTTTTATTTCTTAGAGAAGCAATATTAATTAGAACCATATTAAGACTAGTAACAACAGGAAGTTTTGAGGAATCTAGTTCCTCAGGACACGTCGTGTTTTCTAAAAATTTTTTTTGGGAGAATTGCTGGTAAAATAGTTTTTATGGCATTCTCTGGTCCTCTGAAGATGAATCGATCTCTCCGAAGATATGTAGGATCCATAGGCTGCAAGACCCGCTTCCACTTCTGCTGCGTTAAATCCGTAAGCAGCATGAAAATCGAAATATATCTTATGCAGGGTTCTATAATCTATAGGAATTATTTTATTTTATTATCTATAGGTTATCAGAACTTTTTTCGGTTCGCGTAAGCTTCACTGTTGGGGGAGACATTGGATCAAAAATAGGTTCTTGGTCAGTAGGAGCTTTATTGGAAAGACTGTAGCAGTTGTCGCTCAACAAGACATTTGCTTTGCAGGCAGCAATGGCCTCTTTGTCAGAAGATATTATAGGCCCATTTGAGAAATTGGAGAGGAGACAACCAGTGAACTGACGGAGCTCGAGTTGGTGGGCAGTTTTTTCGGTGTGGAGGAAGATGGGAGGTTCGGTGTAGATTTTTCTGTAAGTTCGGATACAGCTGACCGTTTTATTACTACGCCATGTGGCCATAGATTGCTGTCTAAAAGGTTTTCAGCTGACTTTTTTGACTGAGTTCCAATTTTAAAATCAATATTTGAGATATTGATTGATTGATTAGGTGGTAGCATCGAATAAACTCTGTAGTCCCAAGCTTTTCCTTAACGTAGTGAACAATGTTGTTAGGCGTAAACCCTGCAGGAAGATTTCTTACGACTACATAGTGCCACCGTTGTGTATTATTACAAGCCAGCTTGCTGGAGCCTTCAGTAGTACTGGGAATATCCGTAGGTGTTACCTCAGTTTGTGTAGAGGCGGTGGAGCGGGTAGTTTCCATAGTTGGTGTAGGCAAGGGTATGGTGGTAGGGTATGTATTTTTGATATGCTTACACTTATGTTGGCTTTCATATTTGGAGTATAACTCCTTTACCAAGTCAGTTACACAAGTTAGGTTGCTCTTAATGTTAGCAATACCTGTACTTGAATTTTTATCACTTCTTCGGCATTGTTGAAGAGGATTTGGGAAATATTGAACATATTCTGTTCCATATCCCTTAGAGACTTTAATAACATATCTGGTTTGTAAGCGGAAAACTCCCTCGAGAGATTGTGGATATCGTCAATTTTTTTTCTCCATGAGATCCCACCTGGATTCACTCTTCACTAAAATGTCATACATTTCAGAAATTGTCGGTACACTACTTGACAATTGAGATACACGGTTTGCGACTGAATCAAAAAGTTCATGTGGAACCAAATTTTGAGATACCTTTGTGATTTTATCGTTGAGATATTTCAAACTAGGGGAGTCGCACAGGGCGCAGAAAAATCGGAGGTGGGTTGATTTTTGTAATATCAAGATTTTTGTGGTAGCCTTATCAAGGCCCGTGCAATTCATGCAAAAAGATCGTTTACACTCGCCACTACAACGAAGTTTATTGTATTTGTCTTTCTCTGAAAACTCTTTACGGCAATTGTCACACTTGTATTCAGCCATATTTAGAAAATGAAAAATTCGAAACAAAAATACACAGCGAAAACAAAACAGAACAAACACACGTACTGCGAAGCAGCTCGACTGCGAGGAACGCAAAACAAAGCACACCCGAACGATACCGCAGTCGAACTACTACTGTATATTATGAGTACAACTGATTTCAAAATCAAAATAAACAATAGGTCTTATAAGCGAACATGCATACCGCTAATACTTAACAGCTAATCACAACGTGATCTAGATTGCGCTTGGGGTCGTACGTCATAATCACCATGTATGCGTACAGCTTGCTGGGGTAATCGGAAGAACAGAAGATAAACTGATGCTCTAAATTATCGCGTAGAACAAACTACAGATAAGCGGCCTTCCGAGTTTGACTTTTTGCAATCTTATTCGGAGCTATTAGTTAACCCTTTATGCATTAATTATTATTTTGGCGAAATCACAAGTATTTAATTCTCTTGAAGTATTTGGAAATTTCTGAGTTTCCATTTCTTAGCATTCAGCAGTTTTAATTTAATTTTTTTTAATTTGTTTTTTCAAAAAGTGAACTTACTCATAATATTCAAAGCTAATAATTTTTTCGCATTGAACTATTGAAATATATCATAACCTATTTGAACATTTAAACATTTTTGTAACCGACTTGTGTTATATTCTAGTGTGAATTAATTTTGATAAATTGTTTAATTGACTTACTGATCATAACCCTATGTAGGCAATATTAGTGTTATCTGATAAAGACTCTCCAAGTTCGCGATACTTTTATTTATTAATTGCTCAATAATATTGTTGCTTTTAAATAAATAACTTTTGCTAATTTTTAAAGTGTCATTAAAACTAACCGAATTTTGTTTTTCAATTTTATCTGAACATTTATTTAATACTGCGAGCTATACAGGGTTATTCACGCAACCCGTTCATTAAAAGTTTTTGATGATGCCATTTAGATAAAAATTTCAAATTTTAGGATTAAGGTAAGATCAAGGGGTACTTCTTTTTTGAAATATTTTCAACTTCCTGTCACTTCCGGTTTAACGGGAAGTTGGAATCAACTTGCTTATTTTAAATGGAATACCCTGTATTTTATGATATTTTTGGATTCTACGGAGAATTTTAATGCTATTTTATGTAGCATGTCCTATACCTAGGTTCAAGCGTTCTTAGGATACTTGACCTTGAACCAAAAATGAGGGGTACGAAACTTTAAAATCTCATAGTTTTGAAGATATAATCTCCATATTTTGCAGACGATCGGTAAATAATCTTAGGTTTCTATTTTTTTTATTGAATTTGTCTATTTTTATACAGGGTGTCCTAAATTCAGCGGCAAACATTCACATTTTCAAAGTCGCTGAAGTCTGTTTTTTTAAATGGGATACCTTATAACTTTATGCACTATCAAATGTAGAATTTAATTTTCTATCGAACTGTATTAAGGTTCCCTATACCTATTCGTAACCATTTTCGCAATAATCAGGTTTTAATTAAACTATCATATGTATTTGCTAAATGCTTACACCTTCCCGTAGTAAGCCATGGAAAAACAATTGTTGTGCTTTTCTATTCAACATGACAACTGATTTGAAACTTTTAAATTAAAATAAAATAACACTCAAAAGCTGATATTCTCAATTTATTTTATATTCGCGGAGAATGTTATAAAATATTGGAGAGAACGTGCCATGTTTTTACAGAAAAACATCCTCATTTATCGTCAATGAACAAGAAAATTGAAGAGGATTGAAACGAAATTTTTTCGTTTCGGAAAAGCAAATTATAAAAAATGTACAAATTTTACATTATTTTAACCATATCTACTAAGTTCGAGACTGTTCTAAACTTGTTTTAGTGAACTTAAAAATTATAGCAATCTAACAATCAACAATAAATAAATAAAATAATAAAATTGAATTATAACAAATGCTTCTATATGCTGTCCGTTCATTTAAAGACACATTTCAATTCTTCTTTGTACAGTTGCTGTGGCCCGTTGAATTTGTCCGTTTTCTAATTCGGCAAAAGCTGTTCGTATCCTGTCCAGTAAATCTTGTTGGTTATTTACTGGGGAAGCATAGACTTTACCTTTGATAAATCCCCATAAATAAAAGTCTAGGGGTGTTAAATCAGGCGATCGCGGGGGCCATCTCCAAGGGCCATTGGGACCAATCCAGCGATCTTCAAAAATTCGAGATAATTGGAGATAAACTGCAGCGGAATTATGTGCTGGTGCCCCATCTAATTGATACCAATAATTTTGCAGCTCACCAATAGGAATTTCTTCTATAAATTCAGAAACCGTCCTCGTAGAATTTCCAAATACTTATCACTGTTTAAATTGTCTTCATAAATACAGTACCGCACCCGATCATTTAAAACTATACCGAAAACATTGAAGCTAAACCTCTCTTGAGAACGCGTTTCGCGTAAAGCGTGCGGATTTTCTGCTGCCCAGAAATGTTCGTTTCTTCTATTTGTTATTCCTTCTCTAGAAAATTTCGCTTCATCGGTCCAAAATATTTTTGAAAGGAATTGAGGGTCCTCTTGAATTTTCAAAACATGAATTCGCAAAATTCTACTCGTAGGACGTCATCACCAGGTCTCAAGGCTTGTTTTTGGAAGGAATAAGGGTGCATATGATGTTCGCTCAAGATTCTTTGGACAGATGAAGAAGAAATTCCCAAATCGTTTTCTGCAGACGGTATTGAACTTTGCGGGTTTGCGTGGAAATAAGCTAATGTGTTTATTACGTTATCCTCGGCATTTGTCACTGGTTTCGGAACATTTTTTGTAACTTTAACCTTGCCAAAACGCAAAAAGTTCGTTTCAATCCTCTTGAATTTTGACTTGTTCATTGGCGGCAAATACAGGTGGCGTTCATTAAACACACGACACGTTCTCTCCAAAATTTTATAACATTCTCCATGAATATAAAATAGATTGAGAATATCAGCGTTTGAGTATTCTTCCATTTCGATTTAGAAGATTTAGTTTATCACTGACAGCTTTCGATAAATAACGCATACTAATCATCTGTCATATTGATATTGGATTCAATTGTTTTTCCATGGCTCACCATTGGAACATGTAAACATTTAAGCAAATACATACGATATTTTTATAAAACCCAATTATTTCGAAAATGGTTACGAATAGGTATAGGGAACCTTAATACAGTTCGATAGAAAATGAAATTCTACATTTGATCGTGCATGCAGTTATAGGGTGTCCCATTTAAAAAAAACGACTTTAGCGGCTTTGAAAATGTGAATGTTTGCCGCTGAATTTAGGACACCCTGTATAAAAATAGACAAATTCAATAAAAAAAATAGAAACCTAAGATTATTTACCGATCGTCTGCAAAATATGAAGATTATATCTTCAAAACTTACAAAAATATGAGATTTTAAAATTTGGTACATCGAAGGCTCATTTTCGGTTCAAGGTCAAAATATGTTAAGAACGCTTGAACTTAGGTATAGGACATGCTACATAAAATAGCATTAAAATTCTCCGTAGAATCCAAAAATATCATAAAATACAGGGTGTTCTATTTAAAATAAGCAAGTTGATATCAACTTCCGGTTAAACCGGAAGTGACAGGAAGTCCAAAATATTTCAAAAAAGAAGTACCCCTTGACCTTACCTTAATCCTAAAATTTGAAATTTTTATTCCAATGGCATCATCAAAACTTTTAATGAACGGGTTGCGTGAATAAATCTGTATATTTCATTTTAATCATCAATTAGTATTTGTGATTAACAAAACAAGCTTTTTTCTAATCGTGGCATCGAAGCTGGATAGTTCCTAATTTTATCAGATAAAACTTGTTATAGTAAAGTGCATGTACTGACTGTTTTCCCAAATTAGGTATGTATAGGTGATAGTATTCAAGTTGTAGTTTCGAAAATTACGCT